>PVKN010013836.1:0-19644 GCA_004027915.1 Capromys pilorides | reverse complement strand
TAAGAGGAAAACCCTACCAGCTCCCAGAGAAGCAGAGAGGGAGTGAATCACACGACAAGAGGCACACTGGGGGCTGTCCCCTGAAGTTGGGGTTCTAGACGTAGATGAAAGACCTGACATTCATTCTGGATATTCAGGAAACTTATCACATTTAGACCAGGACCTGATCCCTTCACTTAGCAATAAAGATATTTTTATTTCTGGCCACAGATGCCCCACCATCTACCTCCAGGTTGCTATGTTCCAGGGGTCACCAAAGCATCACTGGGAGTTGACTCCCATTCACTCGGACCCCTCTCTGGGCTCTAAGAGTCACATGCAGAGCCTTTGGGGCCACACTGCAGACTGTTGGCTCTAAAGGGTGGTTGGGGATTTGCGGTCAGCTCGTTGGTGCAGCTAAGGGAATGCCCTCCTATTTAATACCTAAACAGAAACCTCTTACCTCTAGCTGTTTGTCTCTAGTGACGGAAAGTCCTTAGATTAGCATATGTTAGTTCTTTCATGCAGTCATTAGAAAACATGTTACTGAGTGCCTTTGATAGGTATGGATATATGTTAGGGGCTGGTAAAAATAAAGAACTGGAGACAATGAGGGAGCCAAGAAGACAGAATTGATGAAAAAATGATCAGCTCAAGGCATTGCCTAGCGGCCTCCACAAAATACATTAAAGTTAAGGAATATGTCCACAGGGCCCATCTGATAGCTTAGCAGACTACAGCACCTGCTTAAGCAGAGCGCAGTGGCCAGGGTTCAATTCTCAGCATGCTGTGCTGGCCCTGCCCCCGAGGCGTGCTAAGAAAGTCATTGAGACTGGGCATGGTGGTGTACACCTATAAACCCAGTGCTTGTGTGGCTGAAAATAGGAGAATCATTACAAGTCCAATCTGCATAGTGAGACCCTGGAGACCCTGCAGATCCTGTCCTAAATATGGTGGAAAAAAAGGCAGATATGTGCAGAGTGCAGCCCGCACTCGGGCGCTCACGCAGCCCTCCAGCCGGGGGCGCCCTCCCTGGCTCTCATCCCCGCTCTCCCGGTGGGCCCAGCACTGTTCAACTGAATTGGCATGTGGGCAGCGTGGGCTTAAGAACAACTCAGAGCGTAGTTGTGCAGGACAGATAAATTACCAGCAGCGAAGCTTTCAGGCCAGGGGTCACCACCCCCAGCGCCATCTTCCCTATCACCACCATCACCATGACTTCTGTGATGCATTGGTATCAAGCTTTTCTCTGAATTTTACAAAGATGTCTGGAGCGTGTTCCCAGATGCCCTCTGGCACCCTTGTGTCTGTCTTCTACCGGCCCCCCGTGCCGTGATGTCAACTGGCCCTCCTGTGCTTACTCCATTTCTTTTTATTTGCATATATATATATATATATATATATATATATATATATATACATATGTATTTACTTATTGGATACAGGTCTCCCTATGCAGTTCAGACTCGTAGTGATCCTCCTCTCTCATCCTCCCAAGGGCTGGGATTGGAAGTGTGTGCCACCATACCCAGTTTCAGCGGCCTGCATAGCACGGGGCCAGCATGGTATATGGTACCGGTGATGGAATCCCGGCCCTTGCACTTGCCAGGCAGGTGCTTAGACCGCCGAGCTTTCTGCCCAGGCCCTTTACTCCTACTGTTGCCTTCCCATTTCTCCTTCTTCTGGTCTGAGCTGCACTTACCTCTCCAGCCCCACCCTTATGATGTTTTCCTTGGTTTTCCACCCCAGCCACCCTGGGCTCTTTTTCGCAAGGACTTATCCTTCACCAGAAATCCTTCTTCTGCCCCTTAAACTCCTCCTGAACTCAGCCCAATGCAGGTATAAGCTCCTCTGGAAAATCCCCTGACACAGGCCCTCAGAGCCCTGCGTATCTCCACCCTCCTCAAGACACCTGTTTACATCCACGTGCATGAATGCCGCACGAGTATCCATGTCATGGCCCAGACCTCCGGCCTCTAAGCACCATGAGGGTATAGACTTTGTCTTCTTTATTGGTCACTGGGTTCCTATTAAAGTCCCTGGTCCACACATGGTACACAATGAGGCTTGTCAATGTCCTTTTCACTTGGCAGAAAGAGAGAAGGGAAAAATAGTATACTAATCATTTATAGAGGAGGAGATGGGGTCTCTGCAAAGTTAGCTTCCCTGAGCAAAATTTGGAAGTGGTGGAATTCAGGCAAGGGCTGAGTGGGCTCTGGCTCCATGAGTCTGAGACCCGCACATCTGTCCCACAGTGCCACCATCGTGCTCTTCCGTTTCCATGGTGAGCCCAGGTGCACCTCACAGGAGGGCCCAGAACAGGTGATCGCTGTCTTTGTATGGAGTGGAACACAACTACAATGAGTTTTCCTGCCCCACCTTTTGCCCCCCAACCCTCATTCTTTTCTTGGCTAAGTTTACCCTGTGTTTTCCAACTAATTCTTGTAAATGGGATTATGAGTTTACATGAATTGGGCCTCTTTGAGGACAATGTAAACTTGGATTCCCTTAAGCAAATGAAGAATGTATCTATGCAGGTAAGTCCAATGTGTGGGCTTTAGGTATAGATGATTCCAAGGATTGGACTGATATTCTCCCTCTCCCTCCCCTTCTCCTTTCCCCTACCCCTCCCCCTCTCCTTCTCCATCTAGCACTTTCCTCTAACTCACTGTATCCCTATAGAACAATACTGGATCGTGCAGCTCTATAGCGGCATAGTTCCGGGACCTAATAATTTCAGAGGATGAGAAGAGACAGTTCTCCATAGCACTCGCCGTTGTTTGCCCCAGAGGCCTCTCAGCTGTTGTCTGTAGGCCACACATGGTTCTAGACCAAAAGTCACCGAGCACAGACACGTGGAAATCGGAATGGCCAGCTTGGTGCGGCATCTACCGGGGTGACAGGCTCATATTTAAAAGTTCAAGTGGAATCACTTGAAATAGGCAGTGGGAGCCAGGACGAGGCACTGGTCAATCAGGGCATTACTGCACGCTGGTCCCCAGGGCTTCCCCAGCTTGACCTGGCGCTAGGCTGCTACCTTTATCTTCATTCTGTGGGTGGACCCTGATCCGTTATGGGCATGGTGGGATCCAGCACCAGGCCTGGCTTTCAGACAACGTGCTAACGTTACTCACAGGTTAGGGTGGCCTCTTTGGTGTTCTCATTTGTTTCTGACCCACTGTATCATGTTTATGACTCACTTCAAAGTCACAATCCAAAGAAAAACAGAAGACAAACAGAAAGCTCAGATAATGTCCCACTGAATCAAAGTTTAATTCACAAAGAAATTTCCTCTGATGGTGACACTGCCAAGAGAGTACTCCAAGCCCATTTTGACTGTCAAATTGCACACACAATTAGGGACACCGCGATCATCTCGTCCTGGAGTCAGGATAAAACCAGACACCAAACAAAATACACTCTGCTTAGTAAATTAACTGTTATGTGCCACGAATTCCTCTCCTCGATAGGAAAACGAATTAGGCTGTGGTAATGAGAGCAATTTTCTGCAGGGTTTGTGGATCCAGTCTTTCTTCTTGGTAGATGCATGTCACACCACAGAGAAGCAACAGGGCTTTTGCAGAGCCCCCAGCTACAATGCTTAAAAGCCCACGAGTCACGTGGCAGTGCAGCTGCTCAGTCAGATAATGGTGGAGGGCAGAGGAGAGAGAACAAGCAAGCAGTCGTAGGCCTATCGAAAATGCCTGAGCTGGATTTGTATGCATCTGGGAAATGCAGGAAATGTCACATGGAACCTTGGAATACCTGAGCCCAAACTTTCCTGGCTCTTCCCAATTATCTGAAACCAAACCTTGGTTTATAAAAACAGAGGTTGCCCACGTGGAAATAAAACATCTTTTAATTACGGGTTTTATGACTTGAAGGACAATCTGAGCTTGGAAAAGATCATGAAAATTTTTGTTTTGGTGCAATGGTATGATAAAGCATTATGCAATTCCTGCATCTCCAGAGCTGACACAATGTACAACATTCACGTCATGTAGACATTTGGGGGAAAAATACCTTTGGAGACTCTAATTTGCAAACGGATCCAAAGCGGTACAGTTTCTATTTAAACAGGTACTATCAATTCAGGTCTAGTTAGCATTAAAGTAGAGGTTATCAAGCTCCAACCAACATTACCCACAGGACTTGTTATACAGCAGCAGCGCTTCCCCAGCATTAATGACTCAAGTGGATCTAAGCAGGGACCAAGAATTTGCATTTCTAACAAGTCTAGAGATAATCCCAGACCTCTGCTCCCGGGACCACACTTGCAGAAGCATGGAAACACCTGCCCATATAGGAAAGAATCTGGCCTCCCTGTGTACCTGAAGGGTACGGAAGAAGGAACCAAAGCAACTGAACGAGCATTCCTCGGCCTTGCAAGTGTATATGAAACGAGGCATCTTCCCAAATACAGATTCTAACTCTGTAGCATTTGGGTGGGGCCTGAGACTGCAAGTCCACCTGCTCCTAGGCCCTTGGCTTGGAACCAGCATTGACTCTCCATCATAAAAAGGAGGGTCTAACGGCATGGCAATTTTTCACAGGATAATGGTGTGTCACTAGGCAATCCCCTTGGAAACAAAGTTCTCCGTGTGAAAGAATATATGTTATGCTTTGCATCAGTCACATTTTGTTGGACAGGGCCTTGCAGAGAGGAATGAATACTATTTCCAATCAACAACCTATTCTGAGCATCTATAGTTTACCTTACAATTGTCACCATCAAAGACATAATTTTTTTTTTCAGGACTGGGGTTCAAACTCACGACCCTGCACTTGCCAGGCAGGCACTTGTACCACTGAGCTATCTCCTCAGCCCCAAAGACATAAAAATGAAAGAGATAGGAGAACCCTCATCACAATAGCTAGTCTTTAACAATTGTTTTATGTTCTAGGAAGTTAAACTGTAGTAAAGCATGGGAGGAAAATGGATCTGTGTCAGACAAGCACTCAGAAAAGAACCCAAATAGTGAAGACCCATGCCCACCTTTGTGCTATTCTCTCAACTTCCATACAAGCTGGAAAACCTTTAAAAGTTCAAAAAAAATTTTGTCTTTTTGAGACATGGTCTCACTATGCAGTTCAGGCTGGCCTCAAACTTGCACTGATCCTCCTGCCTCAGCCTCCCAAGTGCTGGGATTACAGGCATACGCCACTATGTCTGGCATCAAAGTAAAATTTTAAGAAAAGCCATTTTAAGGTTTAAAGAAATGAGATTACACACACACACACGCACACACACATACACACACAGTAAACTAGTATTCAGGATTCAGGAGGCACTAAGTTAATGACTTCACCTGCCATGGCTCTTGGCATTTTGAGTAAAATTTCACTTTATAGGGCAACTTTGCTCATAAATTAGTTTCTAAAGTTACTGTAATTTTTTTTTTACATTATGCAGGCTCAGCCTGCTCTGGGAGTGGGGCTGGTACAGTATGTGGTGCCAGGGATCAAAGAGTGGTTCCTGGGGTTGCCTAAGCTTGCCTAAGCACATGCTTTAGACTGCTGAGCTATCTCACCGGCCCCTAAAGTTACTATAATTAAAAAGGAGACAATTCACCTTTCTGCCAAAGTAACACTGCTTTTGAAAATAGAGGGAGGCATTATATTACTCCTGTGATCATCATTTTCAGAGGCTGACTTGAGCAGCTTCCTGAGTTGGCTTTGCGGGGCATGGAAGTATTCCAGAGCTGCCTGGATTTTGAACACAGTGTCAAAGTACCTCCTCTCTATTTCAGAATGATTTGGAAATACACACAGAAATGTATTCCCTGTTGCGCTAGCAATTACGTTTAAAGCGATAATGGCTAATGCTGAGGACAGTATAATTAAGCTTATGAGTGGTTAAATTTTGATGGTGTTATCAAATATTACAACAGTTTGGGAAAGCAGTTGGAAATACATATGCAGTATGAACCACAACAGTATTTGTACTTAGGGATGTGGTAATTTTATTTCTAGAAAGTTGTTTTCTGGGTATAAAATAACAGTGGACCAAATGTACTCCTTCCCACTTCAAACCAGATGGAAATAAAAGAATTCAACAAGCTGCAGACAGCTACTTAAATTATAGCTTATTAAGTGAGTGATATATACGCCACCATGACAAATATTTATGGAGCAACAGGATGACATAAGAACATGCTGATATCCAGAAGAAATCAATGGGTGAAAGGAGCTGTGATGACGGGCTAGGACAGACCATGCGTAAAATTCTAAGAAAAAATATGAGCTACATCAGCACTGTAGAATTATTTTCTATCTCTTTGCTGGGCTTTGAAAAATGCTGTTACTATTTGACTTTATTAATAGGTTAATTAATAGAATTAATATTCTATTAATAGAAGAAAATCATGTTCAAAAATATGGAAGTCAGAGCCAGAGGTACAGCTCAGCAGCACAGCACCTGCCCAGCAAGCATGAGGTTGTGATTTAGAGACCTGGTACAAAAACACAAGTCAAGATGAGTCTTGCACGCCATGTTGGATCTCTATGTAGTAATTCATTAAAGTAAGAAATGCTACTGAAACTTGAATGTCTTCTCAAATCCCCAGAAAACAAATCCACTGCCGCTGCAAAGGCATCATGCACCTGTGGGACTCTGGCTCGCTAGCGCCTCAGGCGGTCAACACAGCCCTCTTATGGCACTTTAGAAGCTCACTAAACGGAGGTGGTCAGACAGCTCAGAGGTCTAAGCACCTGTTTAGGCCAGAGCAGGGACCAGGGTTCAGTTCCCCACACCGTGTGCTGAGCCAGCCACCTAGACCAGGCCTAGTGGCTCGCGCCTGCAGCCCCAGTGCTGAGGAGGCTGAAAACAAGAGGATCACTACGAGTCTAAACTGTGTAGTGAGGCCCTGTACTAAACATATAAAACTTTTTTAAAAATGTTCAGTAGATGGAGGCATAGACTGAATCAGGAGGTGTGAAGGCAAAACTAGGCAGGCGCTGCCCACTTCCTTGTATGTTCGTCACAAATGCACTTCTCAAAATTCAGTTCTCTTTTCTTAAGAAAACAGCGGAATCTTCCAGCCCTGCCTGTGCCGCACAGAGCTGCTGCATGTGTTTCATGATAGGCATCCCCAGCTGGCAGCCACCCCAGGGCTGATGAAACGGCTGCCTTTATCAGGTTGTGCCCTGGGAAGTAGCTCCAAATGTGCCTGCCTCAGTTTCCTCATCAGCACCAAAAGGAAATCAGCTCACAAAGTTGTAAAGGAGATGGAGTGGCCGGAATAAGAAACTCAGCCTAAAGGTGCTGGGCGCAGTACCTAGCACCTGGGGGCCCCGAGGTCACAGCAGCCACTGCTTATCCAGGAAATAGGAGGAGGGTCTTCTCATGTTCATCCTGGTACAGGCTGTGGGCGAAAGGGATCTGGCATTCTAGAGGGCAGCCCAGAAGCTTCTGCTGGAAAAGAAAGAGGTGTAATGGATGCGAGTCAACTGGACCGACTGAGTTCAGACAATCTGGCCCTGGAGTTGGAAAAATCAGCAGGAAGCAGAGGAGCAACAGCGCATCCCAGTGCTGCTACCTACAGCGAGGTGCGCGGAGTGCTTTATCCCCTGGGGAGCAAGGTCAGCCTGTGAAAAATGACTCTAAGTAGGAGTCTAAGTAGGAGGAAATTAGAGCCTCGACGGGCGCCATTTTTCAGTGTCCACTGTAATTACTGGCGGAACAGTCGCTCCTAGCTCTGCTTGGCTCGGGGCTTGCTCCAGCGGGGCCTTTGCTGCCGTCTGACCGCGCAGCTGGTCTGCGGGCAGCGAGCTGGCGAGGGCCTCACACGCTCTCCGTCTGCAGAGCGCGCGTGAACACGGGTCGTGAAGGGGAAGCTGGAGTCTGCGTTTCCGGTGCTGTTTCTCTTGTCTCCTAACTAAGAAGTAGCTGGGGAAGTCGCCACCCCGTTAAAGGTGGAGTCCTTAGCCACTTTGCTGGCAGTCTTCCCCAAAGTGTGAAGGAGCCCCGTGCAGACAACAGGTGCTTGCTACACGCCAAAGGCGCGACTCGCTTGTGGCAGAGATTTCAAAATTTTGTTTAGAAAAATCAAGATGCACACCGGATCTCAGCTTGATATTGTTCTAGATATGTTGATGAAATAAACAGCATTTTTATTCTGAAAAATAAACCAATGGCACAATTATTTTTATGTAAAAGATTTAGAGATAAATCTCAAAAAGAAATGTAAAAACATTAGCAGTGGGGAGGAACGATGCTTGCCGTTATTTTTTTTTTTTTTTAATACCTCGTGAGCTGAGCAAGGAGAAGAGTGTAGGATGTTGGGGCTTGCTTTTTTAATTACACAAATGAATTAAAGATACATCTGTTTCTTGTCTAGATGAAAAATCTTGTCATGTCCTTGCTAGAGTAATTGTTCCAGCGCATTCCAAATAATGCTTTCAAAATAAGTGCTATGAGCACGGGTCTATAGTTCTTAAGTTCTTGAAATATTCGCCATTGTTCAACACCAATTTTCCTCACAGAATGAAGGAAAAAGCAAGGTGTTAAAATTCGGATCTTAAAAATTATCTTCCAAAGACATTGTGGTAAAAATGAAAAGGCTGCTGAGAGTGAAGGACACATAAATTTATTATATTACTGTATGCATTATGTTTACATTATGTTTACACCAATTTTTCAATAATAAAATAATTTTAATGGTTACCTACTGTCATGTCATTTTTCCCTAAATGTATAATTAGTAATTTCATGCACTTAAAAATTGCATTACATCACTTATATTTTACTTCAGCAAGTGCTGGAATTAAACCAATCAATTTATTTTTTAATGGACTCACGGAGAAATTTTCAGGATATTCTTGAGACTTACAGGGTGCAAGAGCTTTACTTGGTGCATGATGGATAGTTTCTATATTTAAAGATGACATTTGTTGTGATATAATTTAAATTACATTTCTGCCAGGAGCATGCGTTCTGTGGAGCTACCATTATGCAAAGGGAAATTATACATCCTATTTCTGCTTTATCTTCTTTTACGGACCTCGCTGCAGTTGCTTTCATTCAGGTAAAATTACATTAGAGAAAACAAGATTCTACATTTACATCAAGGACAATTCTATTTAGAAAACTCATTTGAGTTCTCAGTTAATTACAAGAGAAAAATTGGAGCCAATCTAAAAATAAACTATTGTCTAGACTCAAAAGTAACAGGAATCCCATGTAAGGCGCTATGCATGATCAATAATTTAGAGTTCTCTCGGGCTCACTTTGCAATAGAAATCACTGCTTCATAATTATGTGTTAAGAAAAATATTTTTAGAGCTTTTCACTTACTATAAATGTTGTGCACGCTCATTGTGGAATCTTTGGAAACTGGAACAAAGCCCAAAAATGAAGCCTACCCCATGATCACTATATACAGAGGAAATTACTGGGAATATTTCCCTGGATTTCCTTCAAGTTCACCTTTTTTGCTCACCCAGAGTGTAAATATGAATAGCCTATTATATTTTACAAAACTGGCAATAGGCAACGGACTTTGAAGCATTGGCCTATAACCTAATTTCTCAGTGGGATGGTGTGTGTGAGGCTTTCCTTCCCTGTTATTAGTTATCCCTCTTCATAGACGTGCTATAGACTTCCTTGCCCACATTGTAGCTGTATAACAACTTGCCTGCCTCATCTCCTAGTGCAAGAAATTTAGAAGGTTTCTATTTTTGCCCATTAAAAATGATGCTACAATCAATATCGCTATATAAAATCTCTCACATCTTTATTTCTATTCACTACATCATTTAAAATCAAATTCTATATCACCACATGTGAAATTATTACAGTGCTGGGGGCGAAATGATAAAGCATGTCTAAAAGTTATCATGGAGATTATCTTTGGCAATTTCAGACATCCATATTATTACACTACCGCTTTAACCTTTGAAAACTATAACTAGTGACCAGAAGGGTAAAAAATGGTATCTCTGAAAGTATTTACTTGCTGATTTATCTCTTACTTAATTATAAGTAAGACTGCATCTACCTGTGCCATAGCAATTTTTATTTCGCTTTTCTGAAGTGTTTGTTTAAAACATCTCTTTAACTCACTCCGCCACCTTATGAAACAGCTCCCAGGATACAGGGATAGAGACCAGGGGTAAGAATGCAAATGACTGAGACACAGAGCACATCTTCAGGGACTTCACAGTCTAGTTGAAAAATAGATATGTGAATGACTAATTTCAGTCTAGTGTTATAAGTACTACATGGACATATGTATCAAATGCTGGGAAACCAGAGATAAAATGAAGCAGAAAACTCTCCAGGGGATCCGTGAAGAAGCTCTAAGTGAGATCTGGGCCCTGACAAATGAATATAAATTCACCAAGTAGGTAGGAGAGGGAAGAGAGAGTGTCCCAGCCAAGAAAAGTAATCATGGCGTGGCTGAGGGGAGCTCTCAAGAGACTAAAGGAGGGCGGGAGGGAACAAAGGACAATGAAGGATGCGACAAAGCCAGCCAAGGCTCAGAGCTGCTTCAATGGCAAGTGGGGATTCGCTGCCTTGGTGGCTTGTTTTTTTGTTTTTTTTTTTTTTGTTTTTTTTTCATTATGTTTGCCATATTGGGATTGAAACCAAGGGCTTGACACTGGACTCAAATGCCAGCTTCACTATCTTGTTTTTGAGAAGGAGTCTTATTCTTTAAGTTGCCCAGGTTGGACATTAATTTGTGATTGTCCTGCCTCAGGACCCCAGAACGCTAAGTGAGATTATAGGTATTGAAGACCAGAGCTGCTATAAATTATGTTTCTAGTTAGCATGATAACTTACATAGAGAAGGTACTCATATGGTTGATTAGTCACTAATTTTATACACACTGCTGAGACAGGACCACGTGTTTGAGCCAAATATGGGAAATTTAGCAAGATCTTAGTATTGGGATTACAGGCATGTAGCACCACATCCTGCTGGTGCTGCTGAATTTCTACACAGAGAATACACATGATAGCTTTTGAGAGTTAAAACTAGAAGGAGAGAGCTGGTCAAATAACTCAGCAGATTAAAGCACCTGCAAACAGGCACAGGGGCCAGGGGTTTGATCCCCAGGCCTTCCATGCAGGCCCTGCCCCCAGAGTGCACTGAGATGGCAATAAAGACTGGGCATGGTGGCGTGCACCTGTAATCCCAGCTCTTAGGAGGCTGTAAACAGGTGGATCACCAGGAGTCTGATCTAGTAGTGAGACCCTGAACACTTCGTAGACTTTTCCCTGAAAATAAAAAAAAAAATAAAAAAACTAGAAGGAGAAGAAAATCTAGAGTCAGAGAGAGAGAGAGAAGAGAACGCACGTGGCAAGCCAAGGATGGTACTGAGAGACTTTTGATGGGGGTCATTGAATATAGAGTGATACAAAATGGCTCAGCCTTTGGAAAAATGGTTCCTTTTTAAAAACCCTTTGGGCAAAGTAGCGGACAGAGGACACACCAATTTTGTTGATGTTTCCCCACTTGCCACACCTAACTTTGCTATGTGACTCAGCAGCTCTTCCAAACAGAACGCTCCCCCACTGACAGTGGACCTGGCCAGAGGACTCACCCGGCCAGTAGCGGGAGTAACTATGCATTGTTTTCTGTCTAACTTCATGAGGCATTTTGCAGTTCCATGTGTCAATCTGGGAAAATCCATACTCTACCAGGAGGACAATGTGCTCTTTTGGCAACCTCTTGTTGTTTCCAGGAAAATGAGGCCTAAATGTTGAGTATCTGAAAGAAACGCACTATTGGAAACCAAGCTCAGCTGAGCCCGGCTAAACTCAGTCTACATCAGCCAGCTCCTTGGCCATCTGAAAGATTCATAAGTCATTGAGTTTTAGCATGTTTGCTATGCAGAATTATCACAGAAAGGTGCACCCGTCCACTGGCGAATCCTGCTGCCTATGTGGGTACAGCCCATCTCTGCTAAAAGATACTTCTAAAGAAACTGGGTTGGGCTAACACCCTGGGCATCATCTAGAAACTGGGGCCATATAGCTGAAATATGTAATGATTAAATGTATTCCAGCTCTAATTGTAGGATGTTGCCTCATCAACTAGAAGCTGCTAATGAATTTCCATACAGAATAAAGTGCTCCCATGTTTTATGTACAAAATCAATCAACTATTGATTCTGTGGGGCTGACATGAACTTGAATAAAATGCTAAGTAGACGTGAGCTGTTCATGCTACAAGCGAGAATGCTCATGGCTTTGTGCCTGCTCCTGGTCAGTGCTACACGTGAGTAGCAACTTGCCCAGCAGCATGGAGGTTTTTAATCTGGCTGTAATAGGCTTCCTCATTTTGCTCATTAAGATAAAGAAAGGCTTCTCAGGAAATGTGCTTTTACATGCAAATTAAAGGGTAATTAGTTTCAATATCTGAAGATGTACAATCTGTGTGTTTGACATATTTTCATATATAGTCAACACCAAAAGTTCAAGTATCTTGTCAGGAAAAAGAAAGGTTCTTTGAAAGTGAAAACAGATTAAACAATATTCTATTCGGAACACACACTGTTCAGGTAAATATTACAGGTGGCACATGCTCAGCTCCCAATTGAGAAGCAACTACTTTCCAAACCCATTAATATTTTGAAAAGGCTGACAACATCCTGAATGTCACTACACTTCCCCTTCCTTTTGTGGAGAAGATGCGTTCTTTGAAACACTACTGAACTCACTATTTTAAATAACTATTAAAATCTGCAACTATCACAGGCAAACTAATTTTAAATAATGAAAGCAAAATTCTGTCCCTCACATAAAATTGAAATAAGGCTTCCTCTTTAAATAACATTTTATAAATGAATAAAGAGAACATCCTCGATTGCTTATCCAGGGTCTATAAATAGAGATGAAGATTTTCTGCCCTCTGTGTACTGTTAGTTGATCTTTTCTCATTGTTTCAGTTTACAGAAAGAGTAACAGTATTTCTCATGATAAAACTTCAAGAAGTCTGGGCCAGAGCAAGAGTCAGAAATTCAAGATGCTTCTCCATTTGAATTAAAGTGGAGATTCATGGTAGGGATCTTGTTCCCCTTACAGGTAAGACTGGGGCCCTTTGAGGCTGACCATTGAGCACCATCCTGGGAAAAGATGATCTCTTTGTCCACGATTAGATTAGCAGTTTGTCTAAGTCATCCATGAGCACACATAGTCTGAAAAGTATTTACCCCCAGATTTGCAAAAGTACAAAAAAATAGAAGTTAAATTACATCTGTGTAGGCTAATAAAATTATTTTTAGTGATAGGGAGATAGCTTGGCAGTCTAGCACCTGCCAGGCAAGTGCAAAGACCCAAGTTCAATTCCCAGTACTGCATGCTGTGCAGGTCCCAGAATTCTAGGAGTGTCATGCTGGCCACCAAAAGAAGGCTTAGTGGCACGTGCCTGTAATCCCAGTGCTGGGGAGGCTGAGACAGCAGAATCACTATGAGTCTGAAAGGAAGAGTGAGGCCCTATACCAAATAAACAAATAAAAGATTGAAAAAAAATAAAATTATCTTCACTAGAAAGAATAAAATATTATGTAATTAAGACAATACTGAATAATGTATGATGGGTGATAATCATTTCTAACTAGTAGCTAATACACAGTTGGCAGCCATGAGGAATGACAGAGTTTTGTTTCCAAAGAAGAGAATAATAAATATATTTTGCTAACCTTTCTTACTTTGTTGCTACAATAAACTCAGCCACCAAAGGTTTTTGGAAGGTCTGCGATATATGAGGTTTAGAGAACCTAAAATTAGCAAGGCTACTAGGTGCCAGGAGCGGTAGGTACAGCAGTACACACAGCATAGGCTCATAAATGGCATTGGTCAAAGAAACTGATGGTGTGTGGGGGTACCACCTAAGTGACGTGGAGCCTCAGGGCACAGAGGCTGTTCCTACAAAGGGGAGACTTTCTCCAAAGGCACCAGAGAAGGTCAGGGTTTAAGTCAGGAGAGGGAAGGGAGCATTTTAGGAAAAGGAAATGCTAGATGTCCACGGGACATCAAGAATCTGAAAGTTGTACGCCTGTGATAGCAGGTTGGGTTATCCAGCTTTTACGCAGAGGAAATGAAGACATTATCTGGGAAAGCCTGCTTAAAAGAGGTGGGCTGAAGGTAGGGTAAAACACAGGGAAGGAGGTTAGAAGTGAGCGTGGAGGCCTCGGAACATCTCAGTATCCTTTTGGAAAGGAAATGGGTCAGAGTGAAAGCCATCTGTGGAATCACTGCGGTATGAGCAGGGCTTGCCCCCCCACCCCTTCATTTTCCTGGAGTTTGATGCCAACAGAAACTAAGAGGCTCCATGTAATACAGCTCAAGCCAAGGTAAAGACAGATTCTATTTTAGAATGAGGTATCGGAGACATCGGTATGTTTATTCGGACAGTGGAAATGACTGATTTTCTTCCGTAGCTATTTCATTCTTCACCACGAAATACTCATCAGATTCTAGCCAGAGGCTGTCCCAGAGCAGACTCTGGAAGCCCAGCCCCCAGCCAGACTCACACTGGGCCTAGTGGGTGTGCAGCACGTGAGCAGCAACGCAAGGTGGGTCGGTCCTAGAGGTCTGCTTCACACGGCTGTACCTGTGACTAACAAGACTGCCGTGCACTTAAGAGATGCATAAAGAGGATGCATCTTATGCAGGGTGTTCTTGCTGTAAAAAACAAACCAAACCCAAGGGTCATGAGGCGAGCGGTGTGTGTGCTTCTGTGGTTATGGTGGTAAGAGTTTCGAGGGCGTATGCATGGGTTCAAATTCATCAAACTGCATGCATTAAATATCTGCAGCTTTCTGAGCTTCAGTTATGCTTCGGTGAATTGATTTTTAAAAAATGACTGCAATAAAAAACTTGGGTGGTGGAGGAAGAAAAGTAGAGTTGTGAGTCATTCTTAGGAGAATCCCGGTGGGCTCTGCAGAGTCACATCTCTGTCGGGGACAACATTTAGGAATCAAACAGGGGGCTAATCTAAAGGTACCCCTCAGATTCCCATCCTCATCATGTCTGCACTAGAATACGCTGCCTAACTGGGAAATACAAGACGGCCAGGTGTCCTCTGGAGCTGTTTGTGTGCCTGCCTGGCCAACATCAAGGGCCTACTGCAAGAGTCACCTTGAAGAGTCATAAGGAGCATCCTTCTGCAGTGACCTTTCTGTTTTGCCACAGGAGACAACGCAGACCCTATGGAATCACACAGTAGGGAGGGATTGTGATGTGAAAATGGCATGGAAAGGCAAAGACAAGTCCCAGGATGGATGTGTGGACAGGAGGTGCCACAGTCTCTGAAGGAAGCCAGCAGGGAAGGAGGGAGAGGATCTGTTCCATCTTGGCCCTAGACCAGTATTGAATGGCAGCAGCATTACATGAAAGTCGTCAGTCAAAATGGGCTTGAGGCAGCAAGCTTATGTGAGTGCCTGGGACACACGTGGGTACCCAGCATGCAAGTGGAGCTATTCTAGAGAGCTGCAGTGAGGTGCTATTGATGCAGGAAAATAAAACTGATCTCCCAACCTGAAAGACAAGTTGGACAAGCTCGTGTTCTCTAAAACCGAAGAATGAATTTTAGGAGCGAGACGGAGGTTTAGAGTAGAATATTTATTGGGAAAGAAAGCTTCTGTCCAAGAGGGGAACAGAAGCGGGACTCCAGTGGGTTGTCCGGGAAATTGTCTTTTTCAGGGGTCTTATAGGGCAAAACCATGTCATAAGGTGGACCTAAGGTGAAAACCAGGGGAACTTGCTTAGGTGGTCATGAGGTGGGACGAAGTGATGGTCGACCCATGAGATTAGAAGCACCATTGTTTAGGTAAAATTGATTAAATAGGGAACAAATTGAGAAGCAAGTCATGTAGCAAGCAGGCATGAATACAGAATAAGAGTTCTTCCTGTTGGGGTTGAGTTTCTGACTCATTTAGGCTCTTTTAGGGTGATTGATACTCATTTAGCCTGTCAATCCCTGATATTTATCTTTAAGGAAACAGGTGGCTGCATTTCTTTACTCTTGTTTGGCCCACAGCTGGGGTGCCTGTCTCTTGTAAGCTGTATAGTCAAGTTGTTTTTTATATTGTCCTCAAAGGCCTGGCCCTATCTGACTGCCTACAATATTTCTATCTGATTTGGCTGTCTACAACACTGTCGCCTAAATGAAACTATGACAGGGTCACTGGAGCCAGTGCCAACTGAGAAGGTGTAGGCAGAGTAAAATCATTTTAGAATCTCTTGGGTATGAAGAAGAGTAGGGAAGGAGAGGAAAATTCAGACAAGAACTAAAATTATGCCACATCTGAGAAGCTAAGGGAAGAGGAGGAAACCAATTGCACACAATAGAGGGGTTGGGAGAAGGGCAACAAAGAAAGGACATTTGGAGGGAAAGTCGGAGGTCTGCCACGGCCACTGACCACAAATCCTTGTCATAATGTTATAGGTCAAATCAATTGAAAGAACAGAGGAGTAAGAGTGTGAGCATGTCATAAAGAGGTGGAGCTGGTGACCGAAT
This sequence comes from Capromys pilorides, assembly GCA_004027915.1. Taxonomy (NCBI): domain Eukaryota; kingdom Metazoa; phylum Chordata; class Mammalia; order Rodentia; family Capromyidae; genus Capromys; species Capromys pilorides. The sequence goes on along the minus strand of PVKN010013836.1, from coordinate 3,196 downwards.
AGCCTGGATTTTCTGAAGGTATGAGGACACAGACAGTGTTGCTAGAGCATTTACAGGAGAAATCACAGACAGAAGATGATGAGCTAGTAGAGTGAGAGAAATATTATGCCACAGTGGCCTTAATTCCACAAATATCGAGTGGGCTCCTACTGTGCACCAGGTGCTGGACAAGTCCTGAGCTTCTGCACCATGGCTTCAAGGCTATGGACTGCAGTCTTACATTTATTCAGGTCATCAACTCCCTGGAGTAGGAATGGTGACTTCTATTTTCAGAGTATGCACAGAGGCTGAGGTAGAACAGACTCTGCAAACTTCCCTGGAGCCCATGAAAGATGCAGGCTCAACCTCGGGAGATTCCTCCCTATGCTACTGGTATCTTCCTTTGTTGTTCAGGTCTAATCTCACAAGGCTTTTCCCTGGAACCCTTTCTCAACCTCCAGGACTGAGTGAGGCCCCCGTTACACCCTGGATGTTCCCACATGTCAGAAAGAAAAACAAATTAACAAGTAGTTTCGGAACGATTATATTACTAGCCCCTGAGCCAGCGAGAGACAGAAAGCACAACCACAGTGCAGCTTGCTGATCAGTTTAGAAACTCAATGGAATCCAGTTTTTATGCATGTCAGGTTTTGCATGAATAAATGCCATTGGTTCTCATTTTACTCCTGCAAGTTTTCCCAGAGTGAAACTGACCATCTTGGCTGAATTCAAATGAGCAGCGAAGCCTCTAAATCAGCCCGAGGAGCAGAGAGCCTGGTATTTCTCAGGTTGTCAATCTCGCAAATAGCCGAGCCAGGCACATTGTATGCAAAGCCTGCAGGACTCCATTGGCTGGCTGGGAACCCAAGTTAAATGCAACTTGCTAAAGAGTCTAACCCGCAAATAGCTTTCTTTGGCAGAATAGCGCTGTTCTGCCCGAGAGGGAATTTGATAAAGTGCTTTACTAGGTGGCAACATTGTGGTCTAAGCTTTCCTCAGATCACACTGGGATAATGAAATTGGAATCCATTTAAACCTCCCATTTCACCCCGCGTGGCTCACAGACACCATGTCGAACCATATCATGCAGCAATAAATGTGCTAAAATCTACACGCTTACTCCTCCTATTACACGCACTACTCTTTGTCAGATTGGAAATAAATTATGGAATAGGGTTTCTTTATTTGCTACTCCTGTAGCTATAATAGAAACTCAAACTCAAGACAATCCTCGATGCGTAAATAACTGTATTGTTCCATGCCAAGCTTAGCCACGGACATTCTCTCTGGCAAGCCTATGAATAGTACAACCACTTCTGGGACACAGCCAACCATGGACAAGTAGTGTGACCCATCTACTGTGACAGATTCTGACCCTGTCAGGAAGCATTTGTAGCTGCAGCACCTGTGATTACAACATACCTTGTGTCCACGCCCTAGAAAGGATGCGGCCAGGTGGAAAGGAACCCAACCCATCCTCTGAGAGTAGCCACTGGGTTTAAGTATTTTGTAATTTTGATCATATTCTTGGAACTGTTGTGCCCTAACCAAAGCGTCTCCATCTTGTTCTGTATGCGCTGCCATTCTATGTCTAAATTAAACTAAAACTTTGTAACTTTGTATTTATCCACTGCCCTACAGCCCTAGAAGAGCTCTGTAGCCCCTATCCGATTCCTTCCAGAAGTGTACCTCCCCCCCGCCTCTCCCTTGCCCTGAACCCTATAGCTCATATCTGCCCCTGCCAGGAGTGTGCGCCCCTTGCTTCTCCCTTGCCCTAAGTTCTGTAGCCCATATCTGGCCTCCCAAGTTGTACTCCCACCACCCCACCCCTTTTGCAGTTTGCAAGCTTAAAAGCCCACTGTTCTCTTGCCATGGCGTGCACCCTGCCCCATCTTGCTGGGTGTACGCTGCTGGGTACCAGCTTAAATAAAGTGCTATTTTCCTTTTTAGACTTGCCTCATTTTCTAAGTTACAACAGGAACATTTCCTTTTCACTTTGCTATGGGAAGGTGATCTTAGGCCATAAAGAACATTTGAACACTTTTCCTTCAAAAGACGCTCAGAATTTACCTCCTGCTCGCCACCTACCAGGGCAGGTTACCTTCGTCTCCAACGGCTCACTGCAGTAGCCTCCTGTTAGCCCCACTTTGGGTCCTGTACCCACCAGCCACTGTGAGGTCACCAACATCTCACTTCCATGACAGACCTGGGGCCTCAGCAGCTAGAAGCACAGTCCAGGAAGCCCCGGACACTCGTCCCCTCCAGGGCCAACCAGGTCACGTTCCTTCTCTGTCCCCATGATGGCCACTGAAAGACGTAAACTTGGGAGAATGCAGTGCTCACACTGAAAAGTAAAGGCATGGCCTCTTCAGACCGTGCATGCACAATGCAGAAGCTGCTAAAGAGTGGCAAAGGTAGCCTTGGGCTGGACCACAGCTGGACTCGATCCCCTGTGCTCTCCTCCTCTGGGCCCGGCTACCACAGAACTGAGCTCTGCCTACCAAACCCCATCTCAGAGTCGCTTCAGCAACCTACACAGTGCCTTTCACAGAGCACCAGCACCGTCCCATCAGCCCACAGTGCAGCTCTCAGCTCCAGACACCCCACTTCAGCTTCTCCGGCACACAGCACCACAAGACTGCTCCCACTTACCCACTGTTTTCTCTGCTCAGAAAGCTCCGCTTCCAGATGGAGGTGGATATATTTTTTCTATAGAGCCAAATAGTAAATATTTGGGGCTTTCGGGGAGCTGTAGACTCTCCATTCAACTCTCTACTCTATCATTTTAACATGAAAATGACCACAGACAACACATACACTGATGGGTCTAGCTGAGTTTCAGTGAGACTTCCTGACATAAGCGGCAGGGCCTTGTGGCACAGTTGGAGCCCTTGCCTGGGCTGGTGACGCTGCTGACTCCCTCGCGCCCTCTGGGATCTTCCTCCCTGACCCCCCTGACCACCCTACCAAAATTCGACCTCCTCGTTCAGTCCCCATGTGCTCCTTGCTGTGTGGCAAACTGAGTTGTACTCACTGCTCTGCTTGCCCTCATCCGCCACTAAGAGGCCAGCTCCTGGAGCTGGGCTGTGTGGGGCTGGGACGCTCCCACAACAGCAACTGGGGCATAGTAGATGCTGGGTCACTGTCTCTTTAATTAAAGGGGCCAGCTTCAGATAACTCTATCTTCTAGCTGTATGCATGTACCCTTGACAGCTGC
>PVKN010013835.1:0-10617 GCA_004027915.1 Capromys pilorides | reverse complement strand
CATGTAAGTAAAACTATACTAAAACATCACATGTCCAAAATGAACTATTGATGGGCCGGCAAGATGGCTCAGCGGTCTAAAGTGCCTGCTTAGGCAAGCTTAGGCAATTGCAGGAACTGCAGTTCGATCCCTGGTACCACAGGGCAGGCTCAGCTGGTCGTTACATACATATATAAATACACTTAAAAAAAAAAAAAAAAAAAAACCCAAAACGAACTACTGATATTTTACCATTTTTACTCGCTTTTAAAAAATTTTTTTTTCATAAACTTTATTTGTTACAGCTGGCTCAGCCTGCCCTGGGCGTGGTGCTAGCATAGCATGTGGTGCCAGGGATCAAACTGCAGTCCCTGTGGTTGCCTAAGCAGGCACTTTAGACCCCTGAGCTATCTTGCCAGCCCTACTTTACCATTTTTATTTCATCTATATTTTTCTCCATTCCAATTATCTATTTAATTTTTGTTTTTATTTACTTATTTGGAGACAAGCTATTGCTATTCAGGTCAGGCTGCCCTTAAACTATGTACTCTGGGCTGGCCTCAAATTCCTGGCAATGTGCCTGCCTCAGTCTCTCCAGTGCTGGGATTACAGACTGTGCCACCACACTCAGCTCTTAATCCTTATTTTTTGTGATTCTCTGATCTTGTCACCTCATCAACTACTTTAAATTTTTGTTGTTTTGAAATAATTACAGGCTCACATGAAGTTGATAAAACAGTAGAGTCCAACGTAGTCTTAGTCACTGATTTTCCTACTTAGGAGATTATGGTGAATTAAACTATGCACTTATTTTTATTATTCACAAAACTTGCACTCATTTGTACGTGTACAGCTCTACACGACTCTCATGTACAGGCTGCCAACTTCTACCAAGACATCGAGTGTGCAAAAACCCCAAGAATGTCACTGCATTTGCACCCATCCCTAATGCAGCCCTGTTTCCTGGCAGTGTCAATCCGTCCCTGTCTTAGCTTCATCATGTTGTGTACGTGATACAACTGATTCATGCAGCATGTAAAGCTTGACTGTCTTTACCAAGTATAATGCCTTTGGTGCCAGTTATGATGCACACCTAAACAAACAACCCCCAAACTAAGTAAAATGCCTTTAAGCTCCATTTGAGCTACTTCCTGGATTAAACATTCTTTTTCAAGCTGAATAGTGTTTTATTGTATAGATATATAAGACTTCTTGTTCAACTGTTTACTCATTCAGCTGTTTCTAATTTTTGCTATAAGAAAGTTTGAACATTAAAATGAACATATCTGTATGAGCTGTGATGTCAATATAAAATTTAGTTTTGTAGGATAAATGCCCCAAAATGCCAATTACTAGGTCACACGGTACATTTTAACTTGGTAAGAAATTGCCAAACTGTATCTTCCAGAAGGAGTGTACATTTTTCATTCCTGCCAAAAATGTACAAGTCATCCAGTTTCGTTATCTTCTGCAAACACTTGGTATTAATTCAATTTTTTAATTTCAGTTGTTCTAACTATGTGTACTACTTCACTATTTTTTTAAAAATGTATTTCGTAGAAGGTCTATAGGGTCTTACTATGTAGACTGGACTCAGTAGTGACTCTCCTGTTTTCAGCCTCCCAAGCCCTGGGATTATAGGCACCCACTACCACACCCAGTCTCAATTACCATCTCAACACACCTCCCCCACGGGGAGGCGTGGAGGCAGCAGGCCAGGAATTGAACCCTGGCGCTGTACTCTGCCTAAGCAGGCATTTTAGTTTGCTGAGCTATCTGGCTGGCTCCTTTACATGCCTTTAATTTGGTTTTGCCTAATACGTAATGATGGCAAGCATCTTCTCACAGGCTTATCTGCCAATGTGTAATTTCATATTCACACCTACTGCTCATTGCTAATTGGATCTTTCTATTACTGTTAGTTTGAAAGTGCCTCAAGGGCCACTGAGCTATATCCCTGACAAGAAACGCACAAGGTTCTGAGTTCAATTTCTAGTACCAAAAAAAGTATCTTATTATTTTTAAACAATAAGGATTTACGCTTTGCAAATATTTCCTCCCACTTTGTATTTTGTTTTTCCATTCTTTTTTTGTGTGTGTGTGTCTTTTGGAGACATGGTGTTGCTATGCAGTTCAGGCTGGTCTTGAACTCGCATCGATCCTCCTGCCTCAGCCTCCCCAGTATTGGGATTACAGGCATGTGCCACCACACCCAGCTTTCCAATCTTCTTTTAATAGTCTTTCAAACACTTTTTAATTGGTAAAAACCAATTGATTAATTTTTTTATTCAGTGATTATGGTTTTTGGTGTCAGTTAATAACTCTGCCTAACTATATGTCCTGAAAATATTCTATTTTCTTCTGACAGTGCCATGTTTTATATTAATGAACTTATTCATTCTGATGCCAGGGATTCAACACAAGACCTCACACGTTAAGCAGATGTATTACCACTGAACTATAACTCCAGTACCTGTTTTGTATTTAATCTGTGTTCCATCTGAATTTATATACATGTTGTATAAGGTTTAAGGTTTTTTGGGAATACAGATATACAATTATTTTTAGCACCACTTGTTTAAGATTCTGTTTCCTTCATATACTGCTTTATGCTATTTCCCAAAAGTAATTGTGTGTGTGTGTGTGTGTGTGTGTGTGTGTGTTGGGGTTTGTCTATTTTTTTTACACCCACCAATAATCACAGCGATTATTGGAGCTATGTCGTCAGTCTTAACAACAGATAGTGATTTTTCTCACTTCATCCTTCAATTCCAAAATTGTTAGTGATGTTAGTTCCTCTATGTTTCTATATAACATTCAGGATAAACTTGTCAATTAGTTTGAAAAAAACGCTGGAATTTTTCTTTCTTTGGCAGGACTGGGGACTGAATTCAGAACTTGCACATTGGGATGCACTGCCCAAGCTGGGCTTGAAGTTGCACCTCCTGCTTCAGTCTCCCACAGAACTAGAGTGATAAGCTTCTAATGCCATCACTCTTGCTGGAATTTTGCTAAGAACTGCATTAATCTTGATCAATCTGGGAAAAATGGCACTTTTATCACATTGAATCTTTCAATTCATAAACATGTCATATTGTCCTAAATAGTTATGTCTTTTCCAGTTTTATAATTATCAGCAGGGCTCTGTATTTTGTTAGGTATTGAGAGCTTTTTGATGGGTGGGACTATAAATGATCTTGTGTTTTTAATTTTGGTTTGTCTGGCATTGTTTTAAGGTATTTTGTGCTATAAACTTAGTTTTCAACAATGCTTTAGCCACATCCCATAAAGTTTAATGTACTGTATGTGGTAGATTGGTAACCTATGGTCAACTTATAACACCCAGTTGAACTAAAAAAGTATGGTGCTGGATGTGGAAGGCCCAACTGAAGATTGTTGTTAAAAATATAAAAACAAGATCAGGAGAGGAAGAGGTGTGCTATTGATTCTCCTGGAAAAATTTGTCACCCTGGTCTTCCTGATATGAACTCGGCTGTTATCATCATCAGTTTTTGACCTTGCTGTTGCCAAGGATGGCTGCAGTTCTTTGTGGGGGAGCTCTGGTCCTTAATTTGAGTGCTGCTTCCTGGCTCTAGCGCAAGTCCCTCAGGCTGCTGGCACAGATTCTTCATCCCACTGGTGCAGACCTTCTAGCTTCCACCATTGAGCTTTGGGCCTTCCCAGGGCAGATCCTTGACATAAGACTTGCATGAGACAGTCATGGGCTCTCAGTCAGCTGGACTCCTGCAGGACACTGGCATGGGACCTAGGCCCCTAGCAGGACTCTTTTGATCTCTAATGTGTAGACAGATCTCCTATACTCTTTTGCATTTGACTCTCTGGGTGAATATCATAAAATAACCCTATAAATTATGTGTCCTGGCCAGGCATGGTGAAACATGCCTATAATCCCAGCACCTAGGAGGCTGAGGCAGGAGGGTAGCTGTGATTTTGAGGCCAGCCTGGGCTATAAAGTGAGCACAAGGCCAGCGTGAACTGCATTGTGAGAACTAGTCTCAAAAAGACAAAAAAGGGCTGGATGTGGTGGTGCGCACCTGTAATCCCAGCACTTGGGAAGCTGAGGCAGGAGGACTGGTATGAGTTCAAGACCAGCCTGGGCTACAAAAGTGAGCTTAAGGCCAGCCTGAACTACATAGCGAGACCCTGTCTCAAAAAGACAAAAAAAGGGGCGAAGGTGGTCTGAAGAGATAGCTGCTTAAGCATCTGCCTGGCAAGCGCAAAGTTTGATCCCTGGTACTAAAAATAAAAAAAGTCTACAACTTAAAATATACTTAAGTATGGGCCGGCAAGATAGCTCAGCAGATTAAGCATCTGCTTAGGCAAGCGCAAGGGCTAGGGTTTGATCCCCAGCACATGCTATGCCAGCCCCACCCCCAAGCATGCTGAGCTGGCCACAGGGCATGGCTGCGCTGGCCTGTAATCCCAGCACTGGGGAGGCTAAAAACAGGAGGATCACTAGTCCAACAAGCAGCATAGTGAGACCCTGTATCAAATACATTAAAAAAAAAAAGTGTCCTGTATTAAATTATTTCCCTTGCAGGGGCTGGGGAGATAGCTCCGTGGCACAAATGCCTGCCTGGCAAGTACAAGGTTGTGAGTTTGAACCCCGGTCCCACCAAAAAAAAAACAAAATAAAAACAAAGTAAATTTTTTTTCTTGTAAACTCTGATTGCAACACTATATCTTCATTGTTTTTTCAGCTTAAAAATTTTTTGAGACTTTTTTGATTTATACATTATTTAGAAGAGTCCCAGTTGTTCCATATCTTTATCATTGCTTGGAATATTTAATTTTCTAATTTTAGTCATTTTATTAGGTGTTTCTTGGTATTTCTTACAGTATGAATTTGTATATCTGATGACTAATGAGGCTGTACAGTAACACCTCAATTCACAAAATTAGTCTGTTCTGCAATTTTGGAAAAATTAGCCATGTTTGTGTGGGAAAAGATGGCCACGGTCATGTTTATCAGTTTTGTTTGCAATGCAAAATTTGCAAACAATAACAATATTTTGCCAACCACTTCTGTTTGCAAACCAAACTATTTACAAACAAAATCATTTGTGAACCAAAGTGCCACTGTATGTTTCTTCTTGTGCTTGTACTTCCCTTCTGAAGTATCTATTCCAGTCTTTTGCCCACTTGTTCCTTAGGCTATTACCATTTTATTGATTTGTACGGGTTTCTAAAAGATATATGGCTATATATTCTGGGTATCTGGGATGATTTTGTTTTTCTTCAATACTTCATTGAAGTTCATTCATAATCCTCTGCTGTTTTGAATGAGATTACTGACATTGTTACTCAATTCTATGTGATATATTTTCCTTGACTGCTTATAGCATCTTTTTTTTTTTTAAGGGAGAGGTCTACAGGATGTTAAGGGTCTCACTACTAGATCGGACTCGTAGAGCTGGGATTACAGGCGTGTGCTACCACTGCCCAGTCTCAATTGCAGTCTCAGTGTGCGCTCTTGGGGGTGGGGGGACGACTCGAGGGGGGGATCAAACTCCCTGGCCCCTAAGCCTGCTTGCAGGTGCTTTAATCCACTGGGTTATTTGGCCCTTCTATCCTTCCCCCACTCTATATTTTTTTACTTTATGTATTTAGTACAGGGTCTCACTACGCACATCTTGTGATCCTCCTTTTTCAAGCACATGCACTACCACACCTCGTCTTGATGGTCGGCTCAGTATGCCCAGGGCCCACCATCTTCTCTTTTTAATGGACTTTAGTAGTCTAATAGTAATATGCATCTTTTCTTCATGCATCTGTTGATTTTGGTAGTTTATGATAATTTTTTCTCCCCCTCAATTTGTACGAATTTTAAGTCATTTTTTCAAATATTTTTATTCTTCTCTTTTTTGGGGTGAATCAATTATGCTAGATAGTCTACTGTCTCACATGGCTCTGAAACTCACGTTTTCCCAATCTTTTCTTTCTCTATTCCTTAAAATGAGTAATTTCCACTGCTCTTTTTCCAGTTTACAATGTCTTCTGCGTTCCTCAAGTTCTATGTTAAACCCATCTCATGGTGTTTATATTTTGGCAATTGTATGTGTGTGTGTGTGTGTGTGTGTGTGTGTGTGTGTGTGTGTGTGTGCATATATATATGCATGTATGTTTTAAGGTTTTTGGTCTTTTTGAGATAGGGTTTTACTATGCAGTCCAGGCTGTCCTTGAACTGACTTTGTACCCCAGATTCACCCTGATCTCTCAGGAATCTTCCTTCCTCAGGCTCCTGGCACAGGCATGTGCCATGATGGCTATCTTCGCGTTGTTCTTTTTTTTTTTTTTGGTCTTTTAAGACAGGGTTTCATTATGCAGTTCAGGCTGGCCTTGAGCTCACTTTTGTAGCCCAGGCTGATCTTGAACTTGCACTGATCCTCCTGCCTCAGCCTCCCAAATTCTGGGATTGCAGGCGTGCGCCACCACGCCCAGCTGTATTTTTCAATTCAAGAATTTCCATAGATTCTTTTGTATAGTTTCCATTTCTGAGTTTCTAATGGATTCATTCAAATTTTCTTTTAGGCCTTTGAACATATTTATATTATCTTCTTTAAAGCTCTTTATTAATTCTAAAGTTTACATTATTAAATACAGTAACAATTATTAAGTGAAAATAGATAGCTTTCTTACTTTTCCACAGCGGATCTTTTCTGTGACTTACTCTTGTAATTTAATGCCATCTTAGTTTCCATTCCAGTATACACAGCAACACCTATAGAACAAAACAGCCCTTTTACAATAATCCTCTGATATATTCACAGGAAATAAATGTACTCACTAGCGTGCAAGCTTCTAAGAAAAAGTACTGCCAGGTGTGGTGGTACACATTTACAATCCCAGTGCTGGGGAGGCTGAGACAGGAAGATCATTGGGAGTTCGAGACCAGCCTGGGTTATAAAGTGAGCTCAAGGCCAGCCTGCTACATACAGAGACCCTATTTCAAAAAGCCAAAAACAAAAACAAAAGACAGAGAAAGTACTGAGTTGTTATAACCTGGCTTTTAAGTCTTTTTATAGTTTTTAAACATTTTCTGTTTACTTCTGGGAAGCCCCTGTCAATGTGCTGGATGGGAAGAAAGAGCATAGCTGACATATGAACAGGTGCCTGAACAGAAGAGAGACAAGTAGGGCTGGAGGGATGGGAAAGAGACGGATGGCCTCTACAGAATGAGCTGGCGGAGTTAACAAAGATGCAGAAGAAAAGCACATTCCGATGGGTTGCTACAGTGGATTATGGCCAGACTGAGTCTCCATTTCCTCATCTTTATTTATTTTTTTGTATTTTAGGGAAGAGTCTACAGGGTGATCAGGGTCTACGAGTCTAGATCAGACTCATAGTGATCCGCCTGTTTACAGCCACCCAAGAGCTGGGATTACAGGCACACAACACCATGCCTAGTCTCAACAGCTGTTTCATCATGCCATGGTGGGGGGGGGCAGGCATGGCACTACATGCCAGATCTCTCTGTCTCTGTCTCTGTCTCTCTCTCTCTCAGTACCAGGGATTGAACTCAGGACCTTGTACTCGCCAGGCAAGCGCAAGTGCTTATTCTACTGAGCTATCTCCCTGGTCCCCTTTCCCCATCTTTAAATGGAGAAAAATACAACATAGAGTGAAGTCTGTATTCAGTCAGTGGTGTATACTACATCTGCATTTTCATGGAATCTTTCTTATATTCTAACCAGAGAAGAAAATGCTGGCCCCACTACATCATTCCTGTTTCCCTCTAGTTCTTAGCCCTGGGAACAACTTATCTGCTTTGTATACATGAATCTGTTTATCATGAGTATTTCAAGTAAACAGAATTATACAATACAGATCTTTTACATTTGGCATCTTTTACTCAACATAGTATTTTCAAGGTTCATTCTTTCTTACGGCTGAGTAGCATTTCATCATGTAGATACATCAAATTTTGCTCTTTTTTTATGTATTCAGTACAGTCTTACTGTGCAGCTTGGACTTGACTGGCAGTGATCCTCCTGTTTTCAGCTTCCCCAGTGCTGGGATTACAGGCGTGGATCACCACTCCCTGTCTTATCTATTAGATGATAAACATTTGGGCTATTTTTGGCTATAACGTGTGCATAGTAATGCTATGAACATTCCGTGCAAGTTTTTGTCTAAACACCCATTTTCAATTCTCTGGGGTATACCCTTAGAATTAGATTGAGTGATATGCTAACAGCATGTGTAACTTACTGAAGAACTGCCACACTGATTTTTATAGCAACTGGGGGCCGGAGAGATAGCTCAGTAGAATAAGTGCTTGCCTGGCAAGCACAGGGTCCTGAATTCATCTCTAGTAATGCATAAATAAATAAACAAGTAAGTAAGTAAATAAATAAATAAATGTCTGTGATTTTTATAGCAACTGCAACATCTTATATTTCTATGAACAATATAAGATGGTTCTAATTTTCTTATTTCCTTTTTTTTTGGCGGGACCTGGGTTCAAACTCATGACCTTGCATTTGCCAGGCAGGGACTTGTGCTACAGAGCTATCTCCCTAGCCCCAAGACGGTTCTAATTTTTATATAGCCTTTCCAATACTTGCTTATTTCCGCTTTTTAAAATTATGCATTTCTGGGCTGGTGAGATGGCTCAGCGGTCTAAAGCGCCTGCTTAGGCAACCGTAGGGACCACGGTTTGATTCCCAGCACCACATGCTGCTCCAATCCCACCCACAGGGCAGGCTGAGCTGGCCATAATATAAAAAAATAAAATAAAATAAAATAAAACTGCATTTCTTGGGGCCAGCGAGATAGCTCTGCAGTCTAAAGCGCTTGCTTGGGCAAGCTTATGCAGGCACAGAGGACCATGGTTTGATCCCCAGCACCACATGTTGCACCACCCCTGCCCTCAGGGTGGGCTGCCCATAAATAAATAAACAAACAAATAAATATTTTTTTAAAAAAGCATTTCTTCATCACAGTATCTAATACTTTAGGATAAGATATAGTACAAGTATATGAAAAGAGAATGAGAAAGAAAACCACAAAAACTGTCATTATTTTTATATAGTCTTTCATGTGAAATTTTTTATATAAAGGAACCACAACAGATTTAAATGTGTGCAGCTGATTTATACAGTCTTGGGGTGTACCATTTCCCTACAAATGACTCAAGTTTACCATTCTTTAAGGCAAAGTAGTACTCCATTGTACATTTTCTTTAACCATTCATCTGTTCCTAAACATACAGGCTGCTTCCATCATTGGGCTAAGATACAAAATAAAATATAACAGGAGGTAGCAGGATCTTTTTCAGATGAGATCAGGCTTGCTCAGGGTGGTATGGCTATACATGACAGATCTTTTCCAAATGGGGAGAGGAGGAGGGAGAGGAAAATGGGATTAAGAAAGAACTGAGCTATGTTATGTATCTGTAGCAACCCTCTACGAGGAATGTAAATGTATAATGTAAACATGTCGTAATAAAAAATTAAAACAGAAATAAAAGCAATAAAAAAAGCTGTGACTAACAGGGGGCCAGTATACAAAAGATTACTCTGAAAACTGGAGTTAGGTTATTGTCACTGTCAGAATTTGCCCAGAGTGGATTCACAATCTACTAAGTTGAGGTAGTTCTCCAAGGCAACAGAGCTATTTATTCATCCTTTTGATACCACCAGTATACGTCCTAATACTACCTGGTGGGAGTCCAAGATCAAGGCTAGCTTGTTCAATTAGTGAATCTGAGGTCATTAATTCCATGTAAGACTAATTATAAAGGAATTATAGAAGAGGTTTACCACACATGGTCCTACCGTATACTGGCTCTAATCCACATTTCATAAAGTACAGAATTATTTTCTTTTGCCTTTTTTGTTTGCTTGTTTTTGAGACAGGGTGATGCTGGGTAGTTAAGGCTAACTTTGAATTCACTAGCTCAAACCTATGCTGGCCTTGAACCCAAGGCAATCCTTATGCTACAGCCTCCTGAGTGCTGGGACTATAGGTGTGTATCACCATGCCTGGCCCAGAATTATTTTCTTAGCGTTCAGTTTCACAAGTCGCCATAAAGAAAATTAAAGAGCAAGGTTCTATTCTATTACTCAAAAATAGATCAAAACCAAATAATATTAAAAATCTTTTGAAGAAAATTACTATATAACATTTCATTAATAAATTATACAATCAAAATGCAACAAATGCTGTGTTTTTAAAACTATTTTATACCAAGCATCAATACAAAAGAATATTTAAAAATTTTAAGTATGTACAAACCAAAAATTTCTTTGGTGTTTTTTAATCTGGCTCCACGAAGCAAAAGACTCTCTGGGCCCAGAGGCCTAAGAAAAAAGAGAAATTTTAAAAAACAATGGATACCAAAACCTCAATTTAACAAAAGGGCTTTGTCAGTAGAAAATACTTAAGCTATATGTAATACACTGGTTTCATATAAAACCAAACCCTAGCTATTATAAAGCTGCCTAGGCCAACCATGATGTTAGTTACTGTAACAGTAACAACAAACACCTGCTTTAGCATTTCAGTCACTTTAAGGTTAGTGGCTCAGAAATAAAATAGGCATGTAAATAAACTCACGAAGCCACAAGTTCCAAAAATTATAAACATGAAATATAACAAAATCAAAGATTAAGC
>PVKN010013834.1:0-19656 GCA_004027915.1 Capromys pilorides | reverse complement strand
AGACCCGGCGCACGGGCCGCTGAGCCAGAAGAAGCAGTTCCGTTCAGGCACCGCGGCGGCGGCGGGACAGACCCGGCGCGGGGGCCGCTGGGCCAGAAGAAGAAGCAGTTCCGTTCAGGCGCCGCGGCGGCGGCGGGGCAGACCCCTCAAAAATATTTCTTAAATATTTATTTATTTGATACAGGATTTCACTATGCAGCTCTGACTCATAGTGATCCTCCTGTCTCAGCCTCCCCAGCGCTGGGATTACAGGTATGCGCCACCACATCGGGTTTTGGTGGTGGGCCCGGCATAGCATGTGTTATCGGGGAATCGAATCCTTAACCTGCCTAGCTATCTCCCTGGCCCTCAACAAATATTTTTGGGGTCCAAGACTGGAGTTCAGTGTTAGAGGACATGCCTGAAAAGCATACTGCTCTGGCTTCTATTGCAGCAAATAAATAAACAAATAAATGAAATATCTTAAAAGTCAAAATATTTCATTAACCTCTTCCCTACCCAACAATTATTTTAATGACTTAATTAGAGATATATTTCCTTGATTCTAAGGCATCTCCCTTTGTATTCCACAGAATTCAGCTTTCCTAAAATCAGAGCAAGTCTTAAAATCCCATGTGAGAAGCTCTTTTTCTTTCATGGAAAAACTGCTGCTAAGCTTAGGGTGCATCTTTTAATTTGTAGTGTCATGCACCGAGGCAAGCAGCAGAGCTGAGTTCAGAAAATATGAAGTAAAAAGGACAAAAAGCCGAAATATTCTCCATTGTCCCATTTCCAGAGGGATCACCTGCCAACATTTTGTGACATTTCTTTCCTGTGCCTTAAGTTTATCCCTCTAGGCTTTCTTTTGTCACCAGTGAGGAATTGTTCAGAACTGTCCTACATCTGGCTTCACACAGGTTGGGGGTGGGAACCTAAAAACAGGAAGAATCATAGCCCCTCCACAGCTGCGCGTGGAAGATTACTGCTGCATTTCACAGAGCAACCCTGAGGGAGGCAGGCTTCTGTGTCTCCTCAACATAGGGGAAGGCAAGGACTTGTCTGCGTGGCTGTGAATGGATAAGCTGTGACTGAGAGGATGGGCTGCCACTGGAGTACAGGCCTCTGACGCTGCCTCCCTGAGCAGAGGCTCGTCTCCCCAGGGGATGCTTTATGGATTACCAGTGGGGACCGTTGGGTAGGATCATTTCCTCTGGGCCAGGGGAATCTTAGAATATCATGCAGAGGCTGTGTTAGAGTAAAAATATGGAGCTGAGGCCTGAGTCCAAATCTAGATCCTCTTCCAGGTCGTTTAACCATTCTTGGCCTCAATATTCTCATCTGCTAAGCAGAGACAAACTGTACTTCCCTCAAACAGCTAAAGAAAAAATGAAAATTACTACATGCAAAGTGCAAAGTACAAGGCTGAGAAAGAATACTTGATGCAGAGAAAATGAAAAACCTGGGATTTGGAGCAAGAGTATAGAGAAAATATTAGAGATCTTTATGGCATGCCACTAAAACTATAAATAATTCCAGAAGATGTGGCTATTTGGTCAAGTTCTAGTTGGGATCTATCTCTCTATCTCTCTATCTATCTATCTAAAGAAGTCAGTTTGGCTCACTGTTAAGTAAAAACAAAATAGTCTTCAAGTTTGGGTATATATCGAAGATAGCATATATCCTTTTTTTTTGTCTTTTTGAGAAAGGGTCTCTCTATGCAGTTCAGGCTGGCCTTGAGCTCACTTTTGTAGCCCAGGCTGGTCTCGAACTCACACTGATCCTCCTGCCTCAGCCTCCCAAGTGTGGGATTACAGGCGTGCACCACCATGCCCAGCAACATATATGCTTTTGACTTGAGACTTCTATTCAAGTTCCACTCACAACCTCTAGTTCCTACAACACTAAGGATGAACATAGGTGTCTGTATTTTCAGGTGTCCCCAAATGATTGTCACAATCCCCCAGAGTAGAGCTGAGCCCATTTAAGCCTTCCTGACCACTCACCTGCTGTCCATAGCCCAGGCCTTGGGGATGGAACACAGCAGGACTCCCACTCTTCAGTGTCTATGTTCAAGGTCAATAGAGGGAAAAGAGGTCAGTGTTATTTTTCCTGCCATTTCAAAAATGAGCAGCTGAGGCTCAGATAGGTTAAGCGACTTGCCAAAGGTTGCAGAGCTAGAGTTTAGACTCAGACCCATCTGCCCTAGCATTCCTACCTTTTTTCTTGTTAGCCGACATGAAACAAAAGTGGAGAGTGATTGTGCTGCATTGGAACTGTGCTCAGCTGGGTCCTAGATCTATGCTTGGGACTTAAAATCTCCTCCCTTGATTTTGGTTCAGGCTTTGCCAGCCAGGAAGGACCCTGTGGGGGCAGAGCTGTGGAGGTCCCAAGACAGAAGATTTTCAACAACTGGACCTCATTTGGGGGTAGTTATTTTGAGAAAGTTGGGGTGGGGGCACAGGAGGTATGGCCTCACCCCCAGGCATATGGGAGCCGGCTGTCAGTTAATATGGAAAATGATTAAGACAGCTCAATTTTTTCATTTGGTACATATACTAATAATGAATCAGGAGGAATTTGGAGGGGGAATTCTAGAGAAGAAGGGAAAACGTTACAGATGTGGAATCATGCAAGGGGTGGCTCTGGCCCCTGCTTCTAGGAGAGCTGGGGGATGAAAATTCTGGTGGCCTCTGTCCTGAGACCCTTGGCAACTTGGAAAATGTCTCTGATTTCTTCAGGGGTGAGGCTGAATCTGTCCTGGTGGGCAGAGCAAAGGTTAGAGATAGGCCAGACTTGCGCAGAAGGAAGGTCAATACTGTGGGAGATGGACCTATGATGACAGTGGGGAAGTTGGCAGGGCCTAGGAGGCCATCAAAGGGTCAGTGGACACTTGGGGATATAGGAGAGCCTGGAAAAGGTAGGGACAAGGTTGGAGGAGTGCACAGGCTGCTGGAGAAGATGCTCAGCAGTGCTTGCTGTGTTCCAGCAGTGACGATGGAGACTGACCCCATGTGCAGGTATTCCCCATCCTTGTGATGGGTGGCTGGTCTCAGATGGCTCAGTCTTCCTCAGCTTCTAGGCTGAGATCTCTATAGAAGACAAAGCCCAGGGGCCCCACCTCCTTGCCACCTGAGCCTAACTGTGGGTTCTCACCACCAGGACTAATCTCACCCATCTCGGGTTCGATCAGCTAGCAGAAGGGAGGGGTCAAGTTTTCAGGTGAGCAGGGCTTAGAGGCTCTCAAGGAGGGAAACTTACCAGCAGAACTCATCACCTGGCCACAGCTGAATGAAAGAGAGCCCATGACACACTAATGAAGGGGATTTTAGTGTATATAACTACTTTGGCCACAGTATCTTTTTAGAGAGGCCTGCCCTGTCTCCTTCAAAGAAGGTCCCCTCTATCACTGTACATCTCACATCTCTGTTAGATTTCCTCCTTGTCACAATTTATTTACTTATTTGTCTGCCTGTCTCTGTCACCTTCTAGAAGAAAAACTCAGAGAGGCTGGGAACTCTGGCTGGTCCATGTTGTGACCCAAGTACCTAGTTAAGGATTGGCCTGTGTAGATGCTTAGTAAGTACTTGCTGCATCAATGAAAGGACAGAGGGATCACTTGAGGATGGTCAGTGGGGATGTACAGGAGGCCAGTGACTTCACACACAGAACTCTGCTGAAGGGCTTTGCATGTGGTGGGAGCCACTCACTCCCTAATGCCTTTGTCTCACCATTGCTGTTCTGCAGGCTACAGAGCCCAGGGAAGGTCTAGGCTGTGGTTTGTGAGATAAGAAGCCTTGGCTGAGAGCTGCTTTGCTCCTGACTTCTATGTTTGTGCACCTCTCTCCATGTGGACCCCAGATTCTTATCCTACAAAATGAGGGCAGAGCTGCTTGGGCCAGGCACAACTCCACAGAACTGGCAGCCTGCCGCAAGGAGTCGGCCACCCCAGAGCACGTCTGCCCCTTCTTTTTCCAACTACTGACCTTTGGGAGAAAGTCTTTTTCCTTCCTTACTCTCCCTCTGTGGGCTTAATAAGACTTAATGAGGGGCCTGAGTGGGCCCAGTGGCCACCAGCTCATACTTCTACTGCAGGGCAGAGTAAGGGGAATGTGGCTAATGACAGGGTCCTGGTATGGGGCGACTGACAATCTCAGCTGGCCTTTCTGGGCCTCTATTAACAGACCACACAAGGGAATGTCTGTCTTCCCAGGCCTCATGATTTTCGATTTTTCCACTGGAAAAATTATCTGGAAAGATGTGGCCCAGAGGCCAGGGACACTCGTTTGTGCTCTGTAAGCATTATTCTATCTTTTCCCTAATCCAGCCACTCACTCGCCCTTCTACTTGTCCTTGCACCTGCTCATTTGTTTATCTACCCAAGAAACAAGCATCCAGCCACCTAGCCACATGCCCATCCTGCCTCCTAATCTCATACACCTAGGCAGTACTTCATGTAGCCATTGCTCCAGGCTTCTCCCTACCCCTCCACTCATCCTGTTGTCTGTCCATCTACACACAGCCATCTATCTGTCTTTCCAATGTTCAGCTTTCCAAGATCTACCCAACACGGACTTGGTACCTGAGAGACAGTAATGGCTAAGTCATTCTGCTCCTTACCTAGGCCTTCATGTTATAGCATATGATAAAAAGGACATAGTGTAAAGCATCATTTACTGGGCATAAGACTTGGGCTTAGGTCTGAGCTCTGACTTTAGATAGATTGTGGCCTTAGATCATTTTGTACAAGTAAAATTACTCTTTTTGAGCACTTATTACACATGGACCTCACGCTACACATTCTTTTTTTTTTGTTTGTTTGTTTGCTTGTTTCTTTATTTACTTATTTACTTATTTTATGGCTGGCTCAGCCTGCCCTGGTGGTGGGGCTGGCGCAGCATGTGGTGCCAGAGATCGAACCGCAGTCCCTGCAGTTGCCTGAGCTTTCCTAAGCAGGCGCTTTAGACCACTGAACCATCTTGCCGGCCCCTCATGCTACACATTCTGTAAGATGTTAGCTTACTAATCTCTTCCAGAAGCATTTTTTTTAGTTCAATTCCATACTAATCATTTTACAGATACAGGTAGCTGGGCCATGGTGTCAAGCTACAAAGGTTGCACACTGCACAAACACAAGGAAATGTCTTCCACATCGCAGTCTATGGTGAAGGGCTTTGCATATAGTAAGAGTCAGCAATCTTTCTAGAATTCTGTCACCCCTAGCACCTAAATGAACCTTCCTGCTTGTCACTGGCATGTGATGCTAAGTCCAGAACAACCTTTTTCTGAGCTCTGATATTTCTTCAGGTAGAGAGAGGGAAAGAGAAAAGGAAGAGAATAGGAGGAACTAGTTCCACCATATGGTAGAAACTGAGTTATGAGAGCTGAGGGTGTGGAACTGAATCCAAGAGAAATCCACAGAATACAACACTTGAGGAGATTGAACAGTGACTCTGATGCTGCAGCACAGCACTGGTGCAGTGTGGATCTTGAATGTTGCATGATCACCAGACTGGTGGGAGATGGCAGGACATTAAGGGGTGGGGCCTAGTACAAAAAAGAACAAAAAGTGAAACAAAAGTTAAGACCTGATGAAACCCTGAATCCAGGGAACCAACCCCGCCCCAGTGTATGCCATAACAGGCATCCCTCTGAAGGGGATATCAGGACCTGCCTCTTTCCTGTCCCTGTCGTTGTCTCCTGGCTGCCTTGTGGTGGCCTCTTTCACCAAGTGCTCCTGCCATACTGTGCTGTGCCACCACAGGCCCAAAACAATATGGACTGAAATCACTGGAAGCAGGAGCCAGCATGACTTTTTTGTCCTTGTGAGCTTCTGTTCTGGGGTAGAAATGTGATAGCACAAGCACTCTCTCTAAGCCAAGGCCAGAAAGTGCCTCAGTTGTCACAACTCAACAAACAAAGATAGATGACAACACCAATCTCACACAGATGCTGAGGGACTAAAGACCTTAACATACAAAAGACCTAGAATTGCCCATGCCATGAAGAATGTACTTAGTAAATGTTACTTATGATGATTTTAAAATATGAGGCCCCAGGAGGAGGTGTCTTTTCTCCTGTAGGCCTCTTTCAGTTAGGGGTCCCCTCACAATCGGGGGCTGGGCCACCCAACTCTTCTGGATCCCCAGCTAGTCCCATGTGGTTTTTGTCTCAGCCTGGCTTTTGAGCCATAGCCGCCAAGTGTCGGGCTGCTTGAACAGGTGTCAAAAAATCCCCAGCAATGTCATCCTTCTTCTAATTACTGTGCACCATACCAAGTCAACACAAATGTGACCAAGGCAGCAGGATGGAGGTATTTTGGAGTCTAGTTCATGTGCTGGGTGGAGCTGGGTGCGGAGCTTGTCTCAGGGCCCTTCCTGATGTAGACAATGACTTAGCAGCTCCAAGATTCTTTCCTCATCTGTCAATGGTTAGAGTGAAAACAATCTATGCCCAGTGGACAGCAGGCCTTTCAGAGGACTATGAAAGCTTCCTCCCCATTATTCATTCCTATTCTGTTTGCAAAGCTCCTAGTTTCCCTTTGGTCAGTGGGATCAGAGGTGTGGGGATGCAGCCCCCAGGCTTTTGCTAATCATGGTATCGCAGTCCTGGCCATAGTGCTTCATTCCAGTGCTGCCATCTGGCATCCATAGAGACCCAGAGAAGGAAGCTGACTCTGAAAGATGAAGCACAGAAAAGAGAAGCCCTACTCTGAGGACGCATGGAGCCCCTGTAACTCCAGCCTGGGCTTTATGTCTAGTAAATCCCTGGTTTTTTCATGAGTACTTTTCTGCAACTAGAACAGTCATCAGATACAACTCAGGCAACACTTTCTGTGCAGCTTTAGCAGGCCGGGGCTTATTGTTTTGTGGTGAGCACTAGGACAGGCTTGGTTCCTTGGATCCAGGGCACCATGGGGTCTAAGCTTTTGCTTCAGTCTTTGTCCTGATGATCATTCTAATTAAGAGGTTTGTAAGCCCCTCTGGAAAATTTTGCTGTCTGCTCCATGAAAATTTAGGAAATACCCTCTGAGATGTCATTCATGTTTCTAATTATCTAAACTCTAAGCCCAGTTTCTACAAAATGCTGACTTTGAAGGCCTAGGGATTGGGACTCTGAGTGTGGAGAGGTCCCACCTGTGCTGATCCCAGTATACCCCTGCTCAAGGGCATCAAGGTTGCCAACTGGCCCAAAACTCAAGAGTGGCAGAGCCAGGATCTGAACACTAGCCTCTGAAATGCAAGGCCTGGCTTACACAGAGAAGGGAAGGAGGGGCAGAGAAGGGCAAGGGAAAGGCCCAGCGGCCAGGTTTCTCAGAAGAAGGAAAAGTGAGAATGCCAGTGAGACTGGGAGGACTTGGAGACGCCAAGGGAGATAAGTGAGCTGTCAGGTGTAGCTGTATCTCAACGTGATGCACAGAGGGAGTGTGGATGAGATTGTGGGATATGTTTAAAAACTTGCATTTACTCAACTCCCGCGGATCTCCCCTACTTCTTTATCTCCATGGCTCTGAAGAGTTATACCTACTCCCTCTGACTCCATCCATAGGTGCCCTGGACTTGTCTCTTCTTCCCACCCACCCTGGATCTTCCAGTCCTGTTCACCAGATGCTATGCATTCGGCTGCACTGCTCGTCTATTCAGCAATACTCATGGGGCCAGGGCTTTGTGGTAAACCCTCTTCACTTCCCTAGTGCATCTCCTGCCCACAAATGATTCCCCTTCCTTGCTCTTTCACATCATCTTGGCCTTTGTATTCCCCTTGCCCCTTCTACTCCTTCAACCCTTTCTCCTCATCCTTCAACTACAGAGGCTGAGCTCACCCCTGTTTGGACAGATGCCCCATGCCCATCCTCCGTTCACCCTCCAGAGGTATACCTACTGGACCTTACCATCTTTCTAGTGTGACATCTTGACTTCTCTCAGCATGTGAGCTTCTTGAGGGATGGAATTGTGACTCAGAATTGAATTGGATCAAATGAAGTGTTCTTAGAAGGAACCGAGGTAGGGTCCTGAGGTCCCACTGCTTGGATTAGGTCCTAGTTCAGCGTTCTCCAGCAAGCTCTCAGCTCACTAAATTTCAGTTTTCATATTATCTGTAAAGTAAAGGTAACAGTGTCTCCCCCTCATGGTAGATATGGGAATAAAATGATGGAAACAATATGTTGCACATAGTCATACTATCACAGTTAGAGAGAGGATCTTGCCTGTGGGAACTGCTAGGCTGGTGATTGCCACTGTTATATAAAGGTGGGTAGGAGAGGAGCATTCTGGGGGTTCTCTGGGATTCCCTCTGCATACTAGGTGATGGAGCTATCTGTCATGCATGACTCACAAGGGGGATTGCTTGGTTTCAGTGCATTGCCCTGGCTGAGGACACTTCCCTTCCTAGGGGGGAGGTCATGCCAACAGTAGATAGTTGTGCAATACAAGTACCCAACCCCAGCCTTCAATGGGACTACTCCTGAAAGACCATCTTGGTTCTGTTGCTTCTGTGAGGACAGCTGAGATTTTTGCTGCTGCTCCATCAGGTCAACTTTTCTCTCATTCCTGTCTTGTTTTCTTCAACCCTCTGCAGACACTATTTCTGGATACTCACTCCAGTAACCTTTGCATAGCTGTTTCCTCTCTTCATATCAATATCTTTCTTTGGGAGATACCTGAAGACAATGTGCATGGCAGAAGATCAATGAAGAGAGTGGGCAGGTGCCCATAAAGGTGGCAGGTGGAGAGAGAGGTCAGAAGCGAAAGGCTGAGGTGCAGGTGTGGACCAAAGCTGACAGTGCTATCCTAGGTCACTGGAACATCTTCCACGTCTCTGTTTTTCTTTGATGACCAACCAAAGTGGTTTGGTGGGCTGGCTTTGGTGCTGGCACTGATTTGAGTCCTGAGAACAAGAGGCACTGGAGAATTCTGATGATGGCACATGTGGCCCAACACACGCACTGCAAATGCTGCCTCCTATGCAATACCTCCAGTGGGCTGAAGAAAGCTATTTAAAAATTGACCCTGTGGATGTCATCTTTTGTTTCCCCTTTGAACCTGTTTTCTACCATCTCTTTAACTGATAGAGTTCCCAGGACTTTTTAGAAATGGTAGGAGGTTGGTCTGTTTGGAAAGCTTTATTCTTTTTTTTTTTTTTTTTTTACAGTGGCTATCAGTGGTAAAGGAATGGAAGCTCAGAGATGTTAGGCGGTGTGCCCTCATCAGACAGCAAGCAAGTAGAGGAAGGCTGGGTGGGAGTAACTAAGGCACAAGATAGACAGGATTGGATTGGAATCAGCTCCAGCTCCACTGTGTTTACTGTGTGTTTGAGGATAAGTAAACACGGTTGTGACCCAGTGCTATGGTTTGTATCTAGTTGTCCCCCTAAAGCCTCAGGCAGTCATGGGGTGGCTTCTAGAGTTTTTGATTAATTCATGATCCAGTGCTGAGATTATGGGTGTGGGTGCTGCGCCTGCCCTGGAGCAGATAATCTGCATACAAATGTAAGGAGGGGACAGAGGCTTGCCTTTGAAGCTGCAGCTGTTGCTCCTTCCCTTTGCCCATTTGGCTGTTTTCCTCCACCATGAACAGCTTCCCTCTGCCATGTGCCACTCTGCCTTGGAGCCAGCTGAATATGGCCTGAAACCTCCACCATGAGCTAAATAAACCTCTCCTTTAATTTTGGGTGTCAGATATTTTATCCCAGCAATGAAAGAAGAGTAACGGAGACATCCAGTTTTCTCTTCAATAAAATGGGAATGATCGATAACTTTGACCTTGATTAACTGAATCTGATCTGCCTAGTGAGATCTTGTACCAAATACATAAATTTAAAAGAAAAAAAGATTAAATAAGACAACACGTGTAAAATGCCTGCCTCATAAAGAGTCTCATCCCCAGGGCACCATGTACTGAGCACTGGCTGTGTGTGAGGCACTGTGCTGATTTCTGTGTAGAGTGGAGAACAGAG
Organism: Capromys pilorides; assembly: GCA_004027915.1. Taxonomy (NCBI): domain Eukaryota; kingdom Metazoa; phylum Chordata; class Mammalia; order Rodentia; family Capromyidae; genus Capromys; species Capromys pilorides. Next base: position 9,726 of record PVKN010013834.1, on the reverse strand, counting down.
AGATATGGCAAGGAGCAGATGTCTTTAATCATACTTAGCTGCATTACATTATGTAGTAATAGCCCTCCTGTTAGCAGATGGGATTTGAACTCACCTCTGTGTGACCTCACACAGAAGCTTTCTCAGACCATCCCATGAAGTCTTTCTCACCATTGCTGTCATTACCCATTACCCTGGATGCAGTAGGGGTTTGTGCATTTGTTTATGATGGGGAAGTTTCCTTCTACTAGGAAGAACTGAGACAATGATGTTTAAGCTATCTATATATTTCTTTCTTTTTTGTGGTACTGGGGATTGAACTCAGGACCTTGAACATGCCAGTCAGGCATTTATGCCACTGAACTGTTTCCTTCACTCTGCCTATTTCTATAAGCTAATGTCCTCAAATGGAGATGGTTGCTCTACCCCTTTCAGAGCATGGAATGGTTTGTCCTGCTCCAAGGAGACACAGGGAAGCACCCTATAAAGCAAGGCAGGTGTCACAGGTAGGGCCAAGGCTGCATTGAAGCCTTAGCTCATCCAGGTTCTGGCTGGTCCCTCCACCAGACCAATCCTCCTCTCCTCCCTCTGGGTCAGCCCCGATGGATCTGGTCAGCATGCTCTGCATAGTGCTGGAGATGCTTCCTGTCTCAGTTACTCTTCTTTCATTGCTGGGACAAATACCTGATACTCAAAATCAAGGAAGGAGGACTTTATTTAGATCAAGTTACGGAAGTTTCAGTTCATTCTTAGATGGCTCCAAGGCAGAGCAGCATAAGACAAAGGACAACCTTTCGTAGTGGTGGCAAAAAGCCGAGAGCAAGGGGAGTGGCTGCAGCTCAGGCAACTAGCTAGTCTCTTTCCCCTCCTTACATTGTAATGCAAATTACCCACCCCAGGCCTAGGGTGTAACCCTCACACCTGAAGTCTCAGCATTTGATCAAGAATGGTCACAAACTCCAGAAGCTGCTCCATAACTACATGAGGCTTTGGGGAGGGGGTACCTATACATAACCATAACACTTCCCATGGCCTGTATTGTTGTGGGTCTCCTAGTGAGTGCAGTTGGAGGGCTTTGGAGTTGAATTATTCACTTATTCACTCATAATCTATTTATTAGTTCCATAAATATCTCCCAAGGGCCTCCTCCATGTCAGATGCTGTGTCAAGTGCTGAGGTCCACCTGTTAGGACAGCTAGTCCTCCTGCCCCAGAGGAACTTCTGGGGAGGACAGAAGAGAACCATCCCCACCAATAAATAAACATAAAACAAAGGATGATTACACCCTTAAAAGAAGAAAGCAGGGAGTGAGAGACAGTGTCACATAAATTGCTTTGGTTGGGATGGCCAGGGAAGGCTTCCTGGAGGAGGTAGCAATCAAGGTGAAACTTGGAAGATGGCTATGATAAGATCCAGTAATCCCACTACTGGATAGATAGTCAAAGGAAAAAATCAGAATGTCAAGGCACATCTGTTCTTCCCTATTTATTCAGCACTGTTTATAACAGCCCAGAAATGGAAGCAAACTAGTCATCAGTGGATAAACGGAAAAAGAAAATGAGGTGATAGAGAAGGGGTAAAGAACTGAGCACTTCACAGTGGAATACTATTCAGCCAGAAGAAGGGTGAAATTCTATAAAGAGAACATGGAAGGAACTGGGGATCATTACTTTAAGTGAAGTAATGGCATTGAAAGACAAGTACTGAGTGATTTTACACAATGTGAAATACGAAAAAGTTAATCTCATGAAGGTGGAGAGTAGCATGGGTGTCTGAGGGGCTGGGGGAAGCAGGCGAGGAGGGAAAAGGTGGTTAGCAGGTGCTAAGTTATAGCTGGACAGGAGGGGTGAGACATTCTAGTGTACTACTGCACACCACTATGCACTACAGGCAACCATAATGTACTGCATATTTCAAAAAGATAAAAGGGGATTTTTCATGTCCTCATCATAAAGAGATGATAAATATTTACAGAGATAAAGATGGTTACCCTGATTTTCACATGGCACAATGTATCTGCACGTTAAACCATCATATTGCATCCTGTCAATGTGTGTCATTTTATAGTTTTCTGTATCAGTTAAAAATTAAGCTAATGATGTTAAAGATGAAACTTGGAAGGTGAAAGGAGCAGTCAGTAGGAAGGAGAGCAAAGAGGACACTATTCCAGGAAGGGTATAGCATGCATGAAGGCCCTGAGGTCACTGAGTTGAGGGAACCAGGTGAGGCCAGTGCACCAGAGGTGGAGTAATCCAGGGCCAGATGTGGGAGACCTGCCAGGACCCATAGGGCCTTTGGGCCAGGGGGGATTTGATTTTTGCCCAGTGTGTGATGGTAAACCCCTGGAAGGTCTCTCAGAGAAGATTCCTTGGCTGCCACAGGCAGAGGGGCAACAGGAAGCACTGAGGCAAGGGATGCTGGACATGTGTCCCCTCTCCATGCCGTATTCTTTAACCCTGTTGTGCCCCTTTGTGGTGAGAGCACATAACCTTGGGATATAGTCCTTCCACTGTGAGCAGGAGCTGAGGGAGCAGCATTCCTTTGATGAGTGGCTCTCATTTTGGTCTCAGGAACTCCTCTGTACCCCTACAAATTAGTGAGAACTCCACAAAGTGTCTGAATTTTGTCCTTAGCCAGGAAAGGGAAAATTCAATGAGGTATTCACTTCAAATGTAAAATTTAAGTGCGTTAAAAATCAAAGCTAAATATGATAAATATTTCAGTGCAACACTGAAAAATCCAGTAGAGACTATGGCAAAAGGAAAATGAATGTTGACCTGGTCTTTATTTAAAATTTTGATATTTTGTCATCATGACTATCTTTTTCCATTAATTTTTTATTGTAATCAGAATGATGGTGCCATCAAGTGCCATTTTAAATCTGGAAAACCCCACTGCAAGTTTCAAGGACAAATGATGTCTCCTCATCATTATGAAATAGTTTTGACCCTACAGTCACCCTACAATGCTCCCAGGAACCCTGGTGCTCCAGACCGAGCTTTGGGAATTACTGGTTTTGAGGAAACTGAAATCGTCTCAGTCTGCCTTCCTCCCTTTAGTCTGATGTCCCTCCACCCATCTCCAACTTTAGTATTTGAGGCCTTCCAGGGCTCCCACACAACTTGCCCACCCTTCCTCTACAGAAGCTTGACATCTCTGAAAGCTGGAGAACCCCAAACAGGATCCCCATTGCCAGGTGCACCTGAACAGCATGCCTGTGGGCCTGTGACTTCCCCTGTGGGGATAGCTCTTCCTGTTCAGCCATCTGTCCCACAGTTCTGGCCCCGCTGCCCTGCTGGCCTGGGAGTGCTGGGTGTGAAGTTCTTTCTGGCTCTTGGGAGCAGGCATCCCCAGGGAAATAGCTTGCAGGCTGAGAGAGCCTCCAGCCTCTGAAGCTGGCTTCATTGGGTATGGAGGCCAACTTCTGAAAATTCAATTTGTCCGTGGTGTAAACAGGATATGGAGGCTGGCAAAGGCAGGCTTCAAGGAGGGCGTCCGAGCAGAGGGAGCGGGCAGCCAACTGTGGTAACTAACAGTGGGCGCATTCCTGGGCAGCATTAGAACCCTCCACTAATCACAAACAGATCCCTGCCAGCCTAGCCCTCCTTGTTCGCTTGAATTTCTCTCTTGGAACACTGACATCAAGTTGCCAAGCTTTGTTTATTTTGGGCATCTCCATTCTCCTCTGTGGACCTCAGTTTCCCCTTCATCCTAAAGAGCAGTCTGGGCTTGAGTCTGTTGCCTGAGGTCCATTGCATCAGGCTGGTATCCTAGGACCCAAATAGTTCTGACTTAACATCCTGAGTCAATTATTTTATGATTTTAAAATGTATAGGTTTTATGACTACAGAGTTTGATGAGCTAGTGGTGACAAGCTTGCTATAATTTTAAGATTTTAGGGCACCGAGATCCTGCTCCTGTAACTTTGTTTTTTTTTTTTTTTTTTGCCTTTCTGAAACAGGTTCTCACTATGTACCCCAGGCTGGTCTTGAACTTGTAACAGTCTTGCCTCAGCCTCCCAAGTGCTGCGATTACAGGTGTGCACCACCACAACTGGGTCCCTGTAACTTTCTAGGATTCTAAAATGTGAAGATTCTAAGGCTCAGTCATTTCCAGCACCTGCAAGGCAAGTGCAATGTGTTTTCCAGTCGAATGGCCCGGCTTTGCCCACTTTACACCCCACTCCTTATTCAAGTCACATGACCTCTGATCCCATGTGATACCTCAGTTTCTGCAGCTTGCAAAATAGGGATCCTAGTGGGTACGAACTCAGAGTGTGGCTACAAGGGTTTCACGAGTGCATATTTATAAAGGGTGGCTCGAGTGTAGTCAGTAAACATTTTGTGTCTGCCATCATTCCAAGGTGGAGCACTTGCACAGCCCTCAAAATCTGAGATGAGTGTTTTGGGGCCTCCCAGACTCCAAGGCTGTGGGTTTCAAGGACATGTCATGGTTCAGTACCCCTAGCCCTGAACCTCAGGTGTTTGCCTCAGGTAGACTGAGGAGCCTAGTTCATCTGTTTGATCTTGTGCTCTCAGCCACCAGCCAAATGAATATGACAAGTTCAGGGCCTTCTACTCCTGAAGATAACCTGACCTTCTGATGAGATGTTCACTGACCTTGACTAATAGCTATAATCCAGGAAGACACAGGAAGACCATCATTTTCTTAGTCTGAGACTTTCCTACTTAAGAACTTTCTTACTTAAGAACTTACTTAAGAACTTGCCTTTACGATGCTCCAAATCAAGTCCCATTTTTCAGTATGACTTTCGGAGTCCTTTTATGTCTACTGTAAAGCAAGTTGGGATCACATGGAAGGGGAAAGGGAGCATTGGGATAGTTTCTTAGCTGTGACTCTTTGGTCTAGATACATAGGTTCATTTCATATTCACACCACAGAGATTTATTAACCATCTACTATCTGTCAAGCGGTGTTCTGGACCCTTGGGGCACAACAGTAAAAAAGGAGATAAGATCTCTACACTTAGGTACTCACAAAACTCATTTTGGTCACTACTTACTGCACAGACTTCTTTTCAGTGAATAAGACTGCAGGCCACGTCATGGCTAAAGAACTCTGGCATGGCCTGTACCTCATTTGGAGAATGGGTCAGTAGCACCACGAATGGCACAGAGGTCTCATACACGTTAAGAAAGACAGTGGCATCAGAAAGATCAGCACAGTGTCTGGCATACAAGTCTGCAGTTCATGGCAGCTGCTATTATTATTGCTGTTGCTACCTGTTATTCTGCTCCAAGTGTCCCTCAGAGCTCTTTAAAAAAGCCCAGGCTTCTGCTACCACATTAGTCCTGGTTTGTAAAAGATGTATAACTACAGTGCCTGCTACTGGCTGTTTCCTGGGCTTGTTGAGCCTTCCTGTCCTGGGTTCAGACATTTCCACTTTCCTCCAGCTTTCCCTGAGAGTGCATCCTAACCAACCTCACTGCCTACTTCAGGTCCCACCCAAGCCACAACCTCAACAGTTTCTTCTCCCTTTTGGAGTCCAGTAACTTCCCTAGAAAGCCCAAACAAAATCGGCTTGAAGATTAACGGTTATATTTGGGGATGATTCAAAATGCAGTAAGGATCCAGGGCCAGCTCTAGATAGAGAAGTCTAGACAAAAGATATCCACTGTCTCCTGGTAGCTCCTCTGTTCTTCTTACATGTGTCTTCCCAGCTGGCAGGGCCTTCAGCTATGAGTCCATGGCCTGCTTTGGAGTTAGATTATTTTTTCATTAAGTTTGTAATTATTTAAAAGCGCAAGTCGAATTGTGATGTGTCAAGCTGAGCCAGCAGGAGGTTAAAGCTTTTTCCCTGCCTGCGGCCCACTATGCTCCCACCCTGTTCTGGGTAAAGGGAAACATTTTGGAGAAAATAAACAAGGAACCCTTGATCCTTCAGGGACTTTATGAACTTGACCCCACACCCAGCCCCTACTCCATCCTATTAGCAGGCCTGGTCACTCTCCTGGTAATTAAAGGGGAGATTGGTTTCCAGGGCAATTTCAGCTCTGGCTGGCCTGCTGCCCACACCATTGAGAGGGAGGCCATGGTGATGGGCTGGCCGGGCAGCTGGTGGCCTTGGAGGTAACAATTTGTTTCAAGATGGAATCTATTTCTCTAAATAAAGGGTTTTTGTGTTCTCTGCCTCTCACAGTACCCTGGCCTCCAAGGAGGAGACTATAGTGTGTGGGGGAATAAGTGCGGCATGTCTCCAGGAGCAGAGGCCACCGTGGAGGCAGCTCCAGAGTTCCCTATGTGGGCCACAGAGATTTTCTGAGCCTCCTTGGGCTTCCATCTGCATTTCTCATGGAAATCTATAAGTGCATATAAACTTTCAGTATTTTGTTTGCATCACAATTCTTTATTGAGCACCAGCTGTATTGCAAGCACTGTCCTGGGCACTGAGAGCTGGGAAGCAAAAATAGGAAACCTCGATCCTGTAGGGACTTTATGAGCTTGACCCCACACTGAGCTCCTACTCCATCCTGTTAGCAGGCCTGGTCACTCTCCTGGTAATTAAAGGGGAGATTGACTTCCAGGGCAATTTCAGCTCTGGCAATTTCCTTCCAAGCTGGAACTCAAGCTGTGGGGCTGACGGGCACTAAAGAGGATCGTGTCAATGTAGTCTATGACCAGTGGCTAGACAGAGACAAGTAAAGGAGAATTAGTAGCTAGATGGAGATGAGAGGGCAGCCCCCACCCCCAGGAGGTGACGTCTCAATAGGGATCTGCAGGGAAACCTTGGAGGCACGTGGTGAGGTCAGGGCCATTCCTAGCTCAGCAGGGACTGGTAAACTTGGCGCCTTCACCCACATTCTGCCCTCCGGGCACTGTGACTACCCAGAGGCTCTCTGCTTAGGTTCTCTGCTCTGCTCTTGACCCATGCAGCAGTGCGTTTTCCTTAATGCTGCACAATTCATTATTTTATTAACTGGGTACAAAGAATGTGTGAAATCAGACATGAAGCTGTCTTTGTGCATCACACAGGCTGGCCAGTGACAGTCTCAGAACCCACATCCTGACACTCTTTTGCCCACTAGAGCAGGGTTTTTTCATTGACAACTCTAATGAACCAGTTTTCTGACATGTTTCTGCCCAGGAGAGGGGTGTTTTTCCATTTAAGTCACTAATGAACTGGTGCCTTTTAAATGGCGGATTAAAGACATGTCTACTCCCCTTGTTAAGAAAAAATTCCCCCAAATAAGAACAAGAAATACAGACTCTGTGTTTGAGAAAACTTGAAGCTGTTTGAAACTTTAAAGAGTGATGTACAAAGAAGTGAAGTGGATGGAGAAACTGCTGTGAAGTTGGCAGGGAGGGGGAGAGCCCAACACCTGCGGTGGCAGGCAGCTGTTCTGAGAGTGGGGTGCTGCAGAGAATCACACTGACTGGCCTGAAAAGCCAAAAAGTTAAAGGCACTAGGTGTCAGGGGAGAGGGCGTGAGTTGGGGCTTAAAGGAGGGGGATGGTGTGGGAGTCGGCACAAGTCTGTGCTGGACGCTGAGGTCCCGGATGCTCCTGCTCACCCAGCCCATGTCTACACTCACATATGGGCCAGATAAGCAAGGTCACTTTCTGAGGAAAGGCAGCCAAGTAGGTTCCAAAAATACGGGCCATAGGCCCAGAGAAGGTGAAATCCTCAGCCCTCTTCACCCATCTGGTTCTAGAATGTCAGCAGGTATATTTACGTGTCCCTCTGCCTCTCTAGGCAGAAAAGTATTTGGGAGCCACTTCTAAGGCAAAGCCCTATAGATGTGACAACTTAGAGGTAAAGAGGAAATGGTCATAGAAAAAGCCACTAGCTCCACAAGATGACCCAACCCACACAAATGCCCACCAGTCCACCATCCTTACCCCCTGCTTCGCATCAGTGTTAATGTAAATACTGCCAGGAACCACTAGATATTTAGAGAAATTTCTAATCATGAAGGTGGAAGAAAGGAGTTTGAAAATGAGATGATGTAGGCAGTAGAGAAAATTTAAAAATAAATTGTAAAGTTAATATCCTTTGATGAAGATATTGTATGTATAAAATGTGAACAGAAACACTAAGTTAACGTTAAAATATCTGCAGTATATTGCGTAAGTGGCCCCAAATTCCTTCTGTTCCAGAACATCTGCCCCCTTCTGCTGAGACTTTGCAGATCGCCTATCCATCAGGAGTTAGAGTCTGTTTCATTTATCTGGATACATAACTAAGCACCCCTGGCATGAACGAACTAATTTTGTGAGTTAGAAACTTGGAGAGGGATGGCAGGTGATCTTCCAGGTGCCATTGGAGCTCATGCCCTCAGCTGGTGCATAAACTGGTTCAGAGGGTCTAGAGGATGGCTGGATCTTTGGCTGGATGACTGGGGAACTGGGCTTATATTAGACAGTTGTCTGTAGTATTTACATGTCAATTTTCCAACATGATGACTTCAGGTAACCAGATCTTTTATTTGGTGGCTGGCTTTCTTCGGAGTGACCATCCCAAAAGAGCCATGTGGAAAGAGCACAGCTTTTCCCAATCAAACATTAGAGATGATGCAATGTCACATTCAGTATTTTATAGGGTAGGTGCTGAGAGTGTCGTGAGTTCCATCTTTAGATGATTCAAGACTCTATGGACTTGTTTAAAATGGATGTGCTGTACCAAAAGGTTATCTTAGCTTTTCCCACATCTCCGATTTTGTGATCTAAGCCAGTGTGGACTCGCTCATGACCTCTGGTTCAGCTGTGGCTGCCAGTTCTGGCTGGCCCGCCTAGTGGCCCTAAGAACACTAGTGGTGTCTCATGCAGCTATCTGGTAGTTTGATCAATAACATCTGAGATAGTAGAGATGATTTGTCCTTTAGGAGACCTACCTGGGTTCATTGCTGGCCTGGTGGTGGGCCCAAGGCTCCCAGAGCTACCAAAGGACAAATACTCAAATGTATAGGTTGTTTCTTAGCTTCTACCTAGGGCAGGTTTGCTATCATCTTATTATCCAAGGTGGGTCACAGGACCAGCCAGTTGGCAGGGTTTTACCAAGAGCTGAACAATGGGTAGAATCTTGTGCTATTTATTTAAAGCACCTTCTAGGACAACTTGACATACAGGAGACTATGCATCTCACAAGGCAGAGAGACGAGAGAATTACTGGTGCTCTCTGTGTCCTATGCATAGAGCAAACAGACTGTCCATGGGTGCAAAAAGTAAAAGGGCCCAGCAAACAAAACTGGCAGCAGCATTAAACTACGAGACCTGCTTGTAAGTGAGGAAACCTTGTTGAGGGGCGTTTTGCAGAGCTGCTTTGAGGGTAGCACTTGGTCAAATGTTCAAAGAAAACAGGAATTTTTGATAAAGCAATTATATTTTAAACAGAAAAATATGAGAGTTTGAGAGAAAGGAAATGTCATTGCAATGCGGTACTCACCCGGCCGGAACCAGAATTTGCATAGTTATAATGAAAACACTGAATATGATACTAACCAAAAATTGGTGTTAATTATATTGTGTGGAAGAGGAAAATAGGTATAAATGACCTAAAATCTCTCCTTTCTTGTAACAGGAAGTCAAGATATCATGTCTAAAATGGGTATATCTGGGACTGGAGAGATAGCTCAGTAGAATAAGTGCTTGCCTGGCAAGCACAGGGTACTGAGTTCAATCCATGGTAGCACAATAAATAAAATAAAATGGATATATCAGAAGCCGCATATTTGTAAGATTTAGAAATACAGATGTGAATTTCAGAAGACAGAATAAACAGCATCCAAAT
>PVKN010013833.1:5631-19732 GCA_004027915.1 Capromys pilorides | reverse complement strand
ATACCAATGTCTGTTGTCTCCATCATCACTAGAGCCACTTTTTGAGTTACAGAAACAGCTTTTCCAAGCATATCATCTTCACAGCTTTCTTCAGTGTTTGTAACATAGAACGCCTTGAAACTGTGAACAATGCAGTCACAGGCAAGGAATAATACAAAAATTCTCCTCTCTCTCTCTCTCTCTCTCTTTCTCCCTCCCTCCCTCTCTCAACTAATCCCATCTTTCTCAGATGGTAATTTATTTTACTTAAACTAGGCAGAAGAAGATCACATCATAAAATAGCCACTTTGGAAAAAAAAACCAATGTCAGATGACCCTTTTATGAAACATAACGTGGCAAGGAACCTCCCCTTACACTTTGCCCTGGTTACCCCCCTTCCTTCCACTGCCCAGACCTCACCTCCCAGCTTTGCACGTGCTCTTCTCGTCCCCCATCTGCTACCTACCACAGTGCTCCCCCAGGGGCTGCTACCATGCTCCCTAAATCAGAAAGCTGTTCGTTGTGTGTCTCCCTAGGGTGCAGTGCCCTTGAGGGCAGAGGATCCTGTTCCCAGAGTCCTTAGCACCTATGACAGTATCCAGTACCTAGCTCTACTCATTACAACCTGAAGTGAAGAGCTAAGAGTGAAGTAACCGGCAGGGTTGGGTCGCCAGAGGATTTATTATTAAAATTGAGGATATCCTGAGAGTGAAAGGGAGCTCAGAGTCAGCTGTTGTGTAAGTATAGACCAGAGCTGTCCTGGATAAACTGTCCAGCTAAGCTCCTCATACAATAAAGTGACAAGCAGAGGCCTCCTAAATTCTCCAGTCCCCAACAATACTCCTCGATCAATATCTTGCTCTTCATGGATCTAATTTCCCTCCTATTTATCTCTTCTTTCCCATTTTTCTTCCTTTCTGTTTTCCTTCTCTCTTTGCTCAGCAAAGAAGTTACAAGGCAGCATGGTAGCTGCCTTTAATTCCACCACTTTGAGAGGCCGAGGCAGGAGGACCACAAATTTAAGCCCATGCTGGGCTCATACTTAGCAACTTAGCTAAAGCCTATCTCTAAATAAAATATGATTTCAAGAAAGGGCTAAAGAGGCAGTTCAGTGTGAAGGCACTGGATTTAATCTTCAATAGCACAAACAAATTGTACAAAAATTGCTAAACCACAACAAAACCACAGCCCTACAATTCTCCACTTTTCAGGTAATTTAAAGATGAAATTGAATGAATCTCATTGTGCAGTAAGTACCCAGCAAGGGAGAGTCTGGGAGAAGTGTCAGGACCACGGTTCTTATGAGGGTTTAAGAATGCCACACGTTTCTCTTTTTCTCTTTCAAGAGTCCTAGTAACTCAGAGCAAACATTCAATAAGGAAAAACTCTTTGAGTGACCCAAACATTTCTTCTTATGCCTTGCCCTGAGACCCATGCCCCACCTAAGGCACATTTAGGACAGGAGGAGAATTTTGCTGGGTGGAATCACTATGTCACGCAAAGAAGAGAAGCTTGTTATGTTGAGAAGGTTCTTGTGGGTCAGTGGAGGTTGTGCATCATGGTGGGTAATGCGCAAACAAGATTCTAAACATTTCAATATTTTAACCTCAATCATTTCATCTGTAACACGGGGGTCATATCAGACCCACCTACTAGTCTCATTGTGGGAGTTAAGTGAGATAGTGTATTCAGCTGAGATCATATATTTAGCACTGTGTTAAGCTCATAAAAAGCACTCAGCATGAGTTACTGCTTTTTATGGACACCAGCAGAAGTTACAACTGTGCCCATCTTGTCCGTGCGAGAATAATTATGCCAGTTTAGCGACAGCGCAGAATTCGAATTCCTGATAAGCCTCTGCCTCTAGTAAACTGTGGCTTCCAGCAAGTCTTTGGCCTTGGGCAGCTCTGGAGACGATGGCTTCCTGCTGCCGTTCTCCCTTTCCCTGCCGCGGACGGCTCCGAAGCTTCACGGTTATCTTAGTCACTCTCTTGGTCGCTAAGACATAACACCGGCACCTGCAATGGAAAAGAGAAGAGGTTTGTTTTGGCTCCCAGTTTCTAGATGCTTCAGTCCATAGTCAGTTACCTCCCATGCAGGAAGGATACGGCGAAAGGATCTGGCAGAGGAAATCTGTGGCAACCGGGAAGTAGAGAATGGAGAGGAGAGAGAGAGAGAGAGCCTTCTAGGCCATCTCTTGTGACCCGCTTCCCCCCAGGTCCCACCTTCCCACCATGTCCCTTCAACTGTGGGGTTGGTTAATGAATTTCTTCAGTAACAAGAATAGCACTCTTCTGATCCAACCACCTTCCAAGCCACCTCTGAACTCACGAGGCTTTGGGAGTCAATCGAGATCTAAAGGCTAACATGGTCTAAAACAATAGTGAATATATATATATATATATATATATATATATATATATATATATAGAGAGAGAGAGAGAGAGAGAGAGAGAGAGAGAGAGAGACTCACTATTTCTCAGGAGCTTGTGAGTTTACCAGGCTGGGCTGGGCAGTTCTGCTGTAAATCCTATTGGTGGCCCCCCTCATGGGCTGCTGTTGTCTGTGTGCTCAGCTGGGACTAGAACATCCAAAACAGCGTCACTCACACTGGACAGCTGCGTTTGGCAGCTCAAGCTCTCCTCCGTGTGAGCTCTTGTCCTCCGGGGCCCTCCTCTCTCTGCACAGCCCCTTCAGCCCCCTAGACTTGTTTACTTGGCAGCTGGCTCTCCAGAGAACAAAAAGGGAAGGTTTCAAAGTTCCTTAAGACCAGGCCAGATGTCACACAGTATTACTTTCACTGTAGAATATTTGTCAAAGCAAGCCAGAGGCCAACCAAGATTCAAGGAGCCGAAGAAGGCTCGCTCCCTGCAGCCTTTCAAAGGTCCTTGTAGAAAGGCGTGAGCAGCGTGGGAGGGAGTTACCGAGCAGTTTTCAAAGCAATAATTCATAGTCCGTATTTGAACCTAAACCTCTAAGCCAATCCCGCTTCTGAATTTGGTTTATGGATTCTATGCAAGCACGTAGTATGTTCAAGGCCTCGAAGCCTTCTCTGTCTCAGCTTAGCTTTAACAGACATCTCTTGTTGCCACCCATGGTCTCCTGAACCTTCTTCTGATAACCAAACTCCCCAATTTCCCTCTAGCCACAGCTGGTCATGACCAAGCAGCCATTCCCCCATTTTTCCAACAGAACCCTGATACACCCAGGTATTTCGATCTTACCGTCCTTAGCCCCGGGTCATGAACCACCATAAAGCTAAGTCAATCATGAGTATCTTTCCACTTTTTCCAGTGAAAAAGTTGGCTTTGAGAAGCGTGTGTGACCTGCCTGCCACAGACAATCAGGCATCAGAGGACATCCAGTGAGGCACTTCTGGGACATACTTTCTTTCCTGAAAGAAAGGGAGATCTGTAAGAAGAAAGTCACATCATTTTCTTCCTTATTGTGTAGAAGCTAAGCCAATAGGATTACAGAGGAACACCCAGACCACTGGTAACCTTAAACTTCAGATTTATCCAGTCCAGAATGCCAGCTTTGGGCTTCTTGCTATGGGAGCTGGTAAATCTGTATGTAAATAGGCAAATCTGTTACCTGCAGTCAAAACCACCCCTGCCCTACTCCCTTGAGTCTCTGGTTGTAGAGTTGCGGACTCAGCCCTGATGTCAGGAAGAAGCATGTAATCCAGAACTAAGCAATTCCACACTCCTGACTTCAGTGGTTGCTTCACACGTGGCTCAGGGACTCCAGTAGAGCAAATGAGAGACAACATGATTGTCCTTGGGACTCCTGAGGAAGGGTTTGTGGTTGTGGTTGTTGTTGTGGCCTATTATACCTAAAAGCTAAAAGGAAAGGAAGAGCCTTTCCTAGTGCTAGGAAAGGACTAGCACTACTATGACCATTGTACTATCTTCTTGCTGAGTTAACTCTGAGGAAGGTAAGCACACCTAAGAGAAAAAAACAGAAAGGAACACTAATGCTTGATGGGCTCCCTAGAGTCCTGAATCTAGTCATGCTTGAAACTCTAATCCCACATATTTTTCAGTTTACTTAACTCACATTTTTTTTTAATAAGCTGTCTCAATGTGACTTTATGTCACTTGCAAGGAAAATAATCCCAGCTTTGGAAATGTGAATACTCATTATAAAACCATCACCAAGCTGTCACTTTGACTTTAAGGTCTTCTTTGGAACTTTTATTTGAAATCTCTGATCCTTGTCCAAGTTCATCCAGTCCTATAGATATAATTGCAGCTTACAATTACCAGTCTAGGGCCAATGATATAGCTCAGTGGACTAAGCTCCTACTTAGGCAAGCACAGGGCCTGGGTTTGAACTACAGCACCACACGCCACGCTGACCCCACTCCTGAGTGTACTGAGCCCGCCACCAAGACTGGGTGTAGTGGTGCATGCCTGTTATCCCAGCACTGGGGAGGCTGAAAACAGGAGGAGTCCAAGCTGTGCAGTGAGACCTTGTGCTGAATAAATAAATAATTTTTAAAAAATTAACACAATCTGGGTTCAGACCTCAACTCTGCTAATGATTAGATCTGTGATCTTGGACAGGTCTTTTAAATCTCTGAGATTTTTGTCTCTGGCAAACTGAAAATTAAGGCTATAGGACCGGCGAGATGGTTCAGCGGTCTAAAGCACCTGTTTAGGAAAACTTAGGAACTGATAGGACCTCAGTTCAATCCCCGGCACCACATGCTGTGCCAGCCCCACCACCAGGGCAGGCTGAGCCAGCCATAAAATAAATAAACAAACAAATAAATAAAAGAAAGGCTGCTTTTTAAAAAAATTAAGACTATAATGGTTCTTGCTTCATTGGGTTACTACAAGGATAAAAGTAGTGGATGCACACAAAGTGCAACACATATAAGGCTTTCTCAAATGTTTGCTGCTATCAATAAAAATTTAATTATCTCTGCTAGGTGGAATAATGAACCCACGAAGATGTCCATGTCCCATTCTCAGAACCTGTGAATATGGTGCTAGGTGGCAGAGAAAGGAATTAAGGTGGCAGGAACAATTAAGATTATTAATGAGCTAACCTTATAATAGGACGATTATCCAGTGAGTACAACATGATCACAAGAAAAGAAACATAAAGTAGGTAGTCAGAATGGCCCAATGTAAGACAGGTACAATTTGCTATTTCTGGCTTTGTAGATGGAGGAAGGAGGCCACGAGCCAATGAATGTGATGATCTGTAAAAGATAGAAAAGCCAAGGATACAAATTGCCCCTGGAGCCCCCAAAATAGGAATACAGCCCTATTCACATCTTGATTTCAGCTTGGGGGCACCTCCTACTGAGCCTCTGTCCTGTATCTCCCTGTGAGTGGTACCACGGTCTCACCCATGATGAAGCCTCTCATGGCCCCATCCTTTCAGAGCTTATGAAGTGTGTATTCTGTGGCAGCTAGGACTTTGTGTAATTCTGTTTGATAATGAGCATAAATTTTGCTAAGAGGAATTAGAAGACATAAGTAGCAGAGCAACAGATACAGGACAGAAAATTTTGAAGTTAGCGGGAGAATATGGATTGAGAATTGGAACAAGAAATGAGACGGTAGATGTTTGCGTTCCTCTGCAGTAGATTACCTTTTGCACCTCCCCTAAAACTCACACAGCCAAAACTTCAAATTCAGTCCAGCATGGTGGTGCGTACCTATAATTCCAGCACTCTAGGAGGCTGGAGCAAAAAGACTGCAAGGTGTAGCCCAGCCCCGGCAATTTACTAACTTAGGGTGATGCTGCCTCAAAATAAAAAGAGGGCTGGAGAGATAGCTTGGTGGTATAAAAGCCTGCCTGGCAAGTACAAGGACACAAGTTGAATCCCCATTACCACATGTCATGTTGGCCCTGGAACCAGGTATAGTGGTGCATGCTTGTAATCCCAGAGCTGGGGAGGCTGAGACAGGAGGATCATTACATGTTTGAACTGGGTAGTGAGATCCTCTATCAAAAAAATTAAAATTAAAAATTAAAAAAATAAAATTGGGTTCAATCCCCAGGCTTGCCATACTGGCCCCACCCCCAGGATGTGCTGAGACAGCAATTGAGACTGGGTGTGGTGGCGTACACCTGTAATCCCAGCTCTTGGGAGGATGTAAACAGGCAGATCACTATGAGTCTGATCAAGTAGTGAGATCCTGAATCGGCTGTTCATGTAGACCTTTACCTAGACAAATACAAAATAATAATAATAATAATAATAATAATAATACAAAAATAATAACAGTTTGAGATGTATCTGGGTGCAAAGTCTCTGAGCTCAAGCCCCAGTACTACCAATGAATGAATGAATGAATGAATGAATGAATGAATGAACGAACATCTAGTCTTCAACATGATGGCATCGGAAGGTGGGACTTTGGGAAGGTGATCAGATCAGGAGAGCAGAGCCTTCATGAATGGAATGGTGACTTTATACGGCTTTGCCATCTGAGAGACAGCCATCTACATGCTAGGCGTGGGGTATCCTAGGCACTGAATCTGCTGGTGCCTTGAGCTATGACTTCCAGCTTCCAGAGCTGTGAGAAGGAAATTGCTGCTGCTGTTGATGTCAGTCTATGGTAATTCATTCCAGGAGCCTAAAAATGTCATCTACTGTGAAAGTCTTGAGGTTAGGAACCTCTGACTCCTTTTAGTGAAAGGCTCAGGTGGAGAGAGACGTTAGTGCTGGTGGCAGGGGACAGGGAAGACAGAACAGGAAGGATGAAAGCCAGGGCCTTCGATTTGCTAAACTAAGAGTTCATGTGGCTCTTCCTCTGTTTTGGAGTGTAGGGTAGGTAATTGGACCTTGAACCCAGGGCCTTAGCACTGAACTACACCCTGACCCGTTTTCATATTTTTATTTTGCACAGAAGCTCACTGGATGGCTAAGTTCCTTAGGGAAGATTTGAACTTGGGATCTTCTTTCCTAAATCTCCCTGTGTGATGGGATTATAGGAATGCACCACCATGCCTGACTAGGCCATTGCTCCTTGTTTCATAATGATGCCTTTAATCTTCAACACAACCTCTTAAGAGTTGTCCTAGATCCCTTTCATAGAGGAAGAAATGAAAGCTAATAAAAATTAAGTGATGTGGATGAGTTTACACAATCAGTTTATTATTATTATTTTTTGCCAACAAAGAGCCACAAATCTTCCCTATATCTGGGCAATGTTGACTTGGTTGATTCAAAATTCTTTTTATATTGTCTGTCTGACATTATAAATTATTTGGGGGAGAGAACCATTTGGGGTGATTTTTCACAGAACACTAAACCAACATGCTTAATACTGGACACCATATTTCACGGAATCTCAGGTGCCATCAGTGGAGTAGGTACTACCATTCCATATGGCACTAAGAAAGAAAAAATGCGGGTGTTGTAAGACTTCCTGATTTTAGAAATGTCAGAGTGTGGAAAAATATATATCTCAGAGTCCATAAAATATAGTACAGAATTTTTTGTGTGTCGCGATGTTGATGAAGTGTCAAAACCCAACCTGCTGGTCCAATTCCAAGCTTACCTGTGATTAGGTTTCTTCTACTGTAGCTCAGACAGTTTTAAAATGTCTTGAGTAAGTTTCCTTTCAATGAGTTCTTTGGAAGTTTAATGTTGTCCAAGCTGTAGTCTAAGTATAGCCACAAACATTCAAAAGGAGCTAGCCTATTTGTTATGCACCAGAAATGGTGCTCAATACATTAAATGTTCCTCCTGAACTGTCCTGATCATCTTAAGCATAATTATCACTGACATTTACAGATGGTACAACTGAGTCCCCTGTGATGCTTAGCTACTTGTTTGAGGTCCCTCAGCCAACAAATGACAGACTTTATACTTCAGTTTCTCAGGGATCTTGAGCACTTGTGCCCTTAATCATTTCAGGCAAAAGTAGGACAGGAGGGCTCGATTTTGCTTTACATCTTTTATCCAGGACATACCCCTTTCACTCAATTTTTCTCCGCTACTTACCCAGATATTCCTTCAGTAAGTGTTTTTACTTCCCATGGCTTGGTTGTCCTTATTCACTTGCAAATTCAGAACCATGCTTGGCTCACTTCTTTGACAACCTAACCAGAGGTGTGGGCTGGAATTGCAGTAGAAGAGTGCCCTGCAAACACCTTTTATAGTCCATCTGATCTACACAGGAAATTAGAAAACACCACATACTTAACTGGAAAAATACTTGAAATGAAAAGTGAGATTTACAGTTATTTAGATTTTGATTAAAAAAATACTTATCCTCTATCTAAGGCTCCGGGACACTGGAAATGAAGAAGCTGAATGCTTGCTTTATAGAACTTTAATGATCTTCTCTTATTATATTACTGTTTCCTAAGCCTGTGGTCAAATACAATAGGTTTATTAAAGCTGTGGTTCAGTTAGAAAGGGGAGCGAATTTTTCTGCTAGAGAAGTATTGGTGAGGGGTGGGAAAAAAAAGATAGTGCTGCCGAGGAAAGAAAACCGTTCAACAAATACAGGACGGACGTCAGAGGCCCACCCGTTGGGGTGCATTCTCCTTCTCCCCAGGAGCTAAGCTGAGCCTGAATTCACTGTGAAACAGTCCCAAGGCCTCAGCTTCTAGTGTGTTCAAAAGGAAAACAAAAGAAAGGAGGACTGAGTTTGCAGTTTGGCCCCAAAATAAAGCTTGCTAAGGTAGAGCCCCAAGTTTCGGAGATCATGCACACGGGTGATGCATGCGCTGTGGGCTAGGTGCATTTCTAAGCACGGTTCCTGTTTTGTACTGTTCAATTCCCTGAACAGTCCTAAAAAGTGTATGCTGTTATCACTTGCATCTTATAGACGAGGAAACTGAGGCAGAGAGTAACGCACTTAAATGTACGCAGTGGACACCCAGCATTTAATTCTATATTTGGATGCCGAGCCCTCGAAGTTAATAGTGTATGGCTACAGGTTCATCTGCTTCTGCCGGCTGGCCATACACCCTGGTGGCTAGTGACAGAGGGGATTATGGGTAGACAGCCTCTTCGAGAACCAGTAACCTCAATGCAGCCTCGGAAAAGAGGATTTTGGGAGGAAAGTGTTGTGAGGCCTCCTAAGCAGCTTCCTTTAAAGGGAGAGAAATAAAGCAAATTCAAAGAGTCAGGAAAGGTTAGAGGTCAAGACTAAGCCACTGTAGCTAAGTGTTGGAGAAATTCAAGCCTGTCATTGCTAAAGTGACAAAATAGAATATCAAGACACATTCACAACAAGCTCCCATAATTAGTATGGAAATGAACTGGTGCTATTTCTGAGATAGTTTTGCCAGCTGTAGGAGGGACGTATGACATCATGAACAATTAATGATGAAATAGCAGACGAGGGAGTGACACTCGGGCAACTCTATGACCTTGGCCAAGTTACTTACCCTCTTTGAGCCCCAATTCTTGTATTTGTAAAATGGAAACATTAATCGCATCTACGTCTTAATGTTCCTGCAGGATTAAATGATGATAATGCAGGCAAAGTGCTTGGCACCATGTCCCCTGCCCAGAAAGTGCCCAACATATGTTAATCTCTCTTTCACTCTCCTGTCAGTTACACCTGCTATAAAACTGGGACTTATTTGTCTTGAGAAAAATACATTATTTACTCATGCAGAGAGACCTGGAATACTAATCATTCAATAAATATTTATTGATCACTCTGTAGGTCCAAGGGAAGATGCTATGTGCTGAAGGTATAGGAGTGTGCTCTGGGAGTTGGGCAGTGGAAAATAATAAGAAAGAACAGTGTAGGATGCAGCCAGAATATGCAGGAGAAGGCCTAATACATTCTGGGGTACCAGCAAATGCTGCCTAAGGGTAGGGATCCGTTAGTTGATGTCTTTAGGAAGAATTCAGGTGAGCAGGGCCAAGTCACCCAGGAACAAGAGGGATCTAGGAGGGAAGGGGGGACTCTGATGTGAGGCCTGTGTGTTCATGCAGAGTGAGGCATGTGAAAGAATTGAAAGTAAAGATGGTACAGTTTGACTGGAAATGAGGGGGCTGGGGATGATTGGCGTTGGGTGGAGTCAGAGGTGAAACTGTGTAGAGCTACAGCTCAGTTACTGAAGCCAGGCTCTCTGATGAAGCCCAGAGGTTAGCAACAGCTTCACAGCACCCCCGTTCAATGTCTAGACATGAGGTCCCCATACGGTAGAATTCTGTATGTGTCTCTGTGTTACTCCATGCTGTCAGAATCTAGCAGGGAAAACAGGCCACTTGATTCATGATGAGACTGGAGGTTTGTGATGCAGGGAATTGCAAACAGGAGCTGAGGAGGGCATCTGCAGGATCCAACCTTAGCCCCTAACCATCTAGCCCAGCACCCAGCAGGCCCAAAGAAGGAGATTTTCACAGGGCAGCCTGGAAGCCACTCTGGATCTCACACTTGTTTGTTCATCTGTTTGCGACTACCTCAGAGAAAAATGGCTTTTCCTGTCCTGCATTCCAAATATGACACTAATGGCTTCTTACCTGCTAGCTTTGAACCTGAAAGCATACAGGGAAAGGGAGTTCTGTGAACGCTAGTGACTGATTTTTTTCTCCTGTGTGAGGAAGAGAGGGGAGGGAGGGAGAGAGAGAGAGAGGAGAGAGAGAGACAATGAAACACTTCAGAGTATAAGAAATGTACTATGCTTTCATCAAGCCTAAGGCACACCATTATTTTCTGTATCCTTGATGAAAACAAACAAACAAAAAAAAAAAAACCTGCTGTCAATTTAGTCAGTACAATGCTTTCTTATCAACAGTCCAGCACATTCTCAATTTAGAGATGTGAAAAAGTATGTGTGGTGGTTGGGGCAGCTATCTTTTATCATTAGCTAAAAATATATCTGAGTAAAGGTTAATAACCACTGGCCTTTCCTAATATTTGCCTTTCAAAAGAACACTTAACTTAGGGAAAGTAAGTCCATCCTACAGCTTGACTTCTTGTCAAGACTAAGAAGCCTCCTGGGGATGGGGGCTGCCATTCCCCTGCCCTGTGTCAGCCATCTTGTTTTACCTCAGTCCTCCACTCACAACAGCTGCCAAAACTACAGCTTCTGGAAAAAAAAAAAAAAAAAGTCCTAGAATTGCTTTTGCTTGCTTAAAAGTGTTCTTATTCTTCAACTTTTTTAAAATTGAGAAATATTTCACACAAACGGGATAGCAAAGCGTGCCACCTAATCCAATAAATTTGTAAATGAATAAAAATAGAGCATTCCTCCTCCTCCCTCCATCCCCCCCACTCCGTCTTGTCCCCTCTTATTTGCTGCTGATGAGATCCCTTCCTATTTCCCCACAGGCAGTCAATATCCTGAGTACTATCAGCGCAGATCAGTGTGGCCTACTTTTAAACTGAGCATAAACAGAATCATATAAAGTTTCCTTCTGGGACCTGATTCTTTCCCTCAGCCTTGCCTATGAGGATTCATCCATGTTGTATAAATTGTCCCTTCACCCTCTTTGTTCTATATAATGCCATTATAATGTTTGGGCATTTGGGCAGTCTCCAGTTCAGGAATACTACAAACAGAGTTGTTGTAGGGTGTGTCTTTTGTGAAAATATAGACACACGGCTATTGGAGGTAGACCTATCCATGGACTTGAATGTGTATGGACTTTAGTAACTATTGTCCTACTTTAAGTGTTGCATACAGATAGCTTCCTTGCTTTCCTTCACCCTGAGGAATCACACCAGCGCTGCTCAGGAACTTATTTGGAGAAGCTTCTAGAAAAGGAAGCTAGAACTATTTCTTTGGTCAGACAACAGAAATGACAGCAGAGGAGCAAAGTGGGGAGCTGGCACATTACCTCCAGGTGGAAGGGAGGGTTTGGAGCTGGTGACTGTATAGCCCTCAGTTAATGCACTGTAAGTGTCTCAGAGGTGGGTCCCCTTTCCTGTGCCCTATTTAGTACCCGATTACCTGGGCAGACCCAAAGTTACTGGCTTCAGCAACCTCTATATATGCAGTATAGAATTTTGCATCCATGGCAACACGTTTTGCATACCATTTTACTTCAAACAATGGGAAATTGAACATCTGATGTGAAGCAATGTCAAGTTTCAAGTTACCGGGTGGGGGAGGGGCAGGACGGCGTCTCCAAGTGGCAATTTGTCAGATGCATGCCTAATGCAATGCACTTAAGGAAAGGTGTTGAGAGAAAGCCTCCTTGCTCTGTGATGTGCATAAAAATGTTTCCCATGGCCTGTTTCCCTCAACCTTTCCTGTCCCTGCATGCTGATTGCGACTTGGCATGCAAGCCACACACACACACACACACACACACTTATTCACATAGGTGTGCAGAGAGCAGACTCCGCGAATGAAGCTGAAATATTTTTGAAAACAAGCCACCTGCTTCAGAAAGGAAGACTTTTCTTTGGTGACGCGTCAGCAGGAGCAGGGCAGTTGGCACTCGCTAAACATTGGGTTAATAAATAAATGAATGAATGCAGCCACCGACTCCTCGGGGAAAGGACGATGACATTGGGGATGGCGCTGCGTTTTGTGCACCAATTTCCTTATTATGACTCTTAATGACTTAATTCTGTAATAATCTTTATGCCCTAATAAAAGCACTTTTAACAATTAGGGCCTGTCTTTCTGAAGTTGTATTTTAAATTAATTAGGCAGCGTATTTAACAGCTTCCACCGTCTATTGATGCTGACATGTGTAAGCGCGGCAGATGGGGAGCTGAAGTCTTATTTATGGTAACAATTGCTGCTTTCTCTTTGGGTTTTTATTTTGTTTGCTTTTTTTTCCCCCCTCCTTTATTTTTTTTTTTTCCTACCCATCAACATCAAAACAACAACAACAAACATGACAGGCCAGTGGAACTGCGAAGACCAGACACAAAATACTAATTTCAGTAGTAAAAAGTAAGCGAAGAGTTCGGTCTCACCTCCTTCTGGTCTCCTTTTCAAGTTGAAGAAGCCACAGGCATTGAAGTTTCAGGCACACCGCAGCAGCTTTCCTGACGCGACAGATAGGAAGCCACACTCTTGGCAGCGTTTGCCTGAGAGGTCAAGCACCTCCACCCCTTGTCCCTTACAGCGCATGCTACATTTTGGGCTAGCTTTCTGTTTGTCTAATAAACACACCTAAATATACAAACACCACAAGTGGGTAGACGCTGAACATTCAGGAAGTCAAGTGTGGCAGATGGAAATGAGCCCCTTCCACACAGCTCTATTTACTGTGTTATTTCACCAACAAAGGCTCAAATGCTAACGAGCTTGGTGAATAATTTGTGGCTAGAAGTGGGATCATTTTTCTAAGTCAGCCAGTGGGCTCAGTTCATTGCACTCCCCACCTAAAAATAAATTCTCTGGCTGACTGGGAACATACCGATACTTGCTGCGAGTGAAGCAAACTTATGGGGACCATTAAAACGCCAGGGCATTGGAAAATAACAGTGAAGTGAACGCTGATTTGCATTTATGTCATAAAATAACTTGTCACCTTCAATTTATCATAGTAATTGGTACCAGAGGAGAATGTGTGATGCTCACACTTGGTACAAAGCCACCTTCCCTCACCTCCCAGAGCCTGCCTCCCCCTCCCCTGAAGTAGCAGTGGGTACACCTCCGAAGACAAGTGATCTCGGGTCCTGTTTCCACATCACTGGAATTTGGGAAAAAGAAATTCACCAGTATTCAAAGAAACTAATAAAATGGCTGACATTTATTCTGTTTGTTTTAAGCCAGTTTCCACGAGAAGCGTGGTTCCCAAGTGCAGTTAAGTCATAGACTAATCCAGTGAATTCTATGCTATTGTTGTTTCTCGAGCACAGATAAAGTAACCCAAGTACCAAAAACCAAAGAGACTTGCCCAAGGTCATGCAACCAGTAAGTGGTAGAGCCAGGATTTGTGTCCAGGAGGTAAGATCTCAGGGTGCATGATTTTAAGGGCTCTAGGAAACTGCCTGGATTACGCTCCAATACAAACACGGAGTGTGTTATGGTTTGTGTCTGGTTGTCCCCCCAAAGCCTCATGCAGTCATGAGGCAGGGACTTCTAGAGTTTGAGATTAACACTCATGATTCATGGGGATTATGGGTGATCCACTGGGATTGTGGGTCTTAGCACTGCTGGGGCTATGAATGTGAGTGCTGCACCCAACCTGGGGCAGGCAGCCTGAGTGCAATGTAA
>PVKN010013832.1:0-19643 GCA_004027915.1 Capromys pilorides | reverse complement strand
AAATAATGCCAAATAGTGATATGAAAAAAAAGCATTAGAAATGATATAGGACTTCACTAAACAAAATAATAGGAATTCAACAATCACTGCTGTATTACATGATACTATCTTCCAATTAGTTATTCAGATTAACACATAAGATTTGTTTAAAGAAACAAATTCCTCCTTTGAATTTCCTAGATTATCTTTTTTTTCTTTGTCATCCTCTAGTTCCCACAATTTACCATAAGATATTTTCTTAGTTATTTTTCTCATTGCTGAGACAAAAACATCCAGAACAACAACAACAAAAGACTTTCTGCGGCTCAGGGTTTGTAGAGCTTTCATCCACCGTAGGCATTTCCCAGGCAGAGCAGCACCACAGAGGAGAGAAACAGTCCACAGCAGGGTCGACCGTAAGCAGCAAAGCAGGAGCCTCTGCGGCAAACTTCCCTTTTTCTTTTGTCCCATCTAGGCTACCATTGTATTGGTTGGTGCCACTTACACCCAGGTTACGCCTTCCCATTATCCACACCATCCCTATACTGAGATAATCAGTAGACAAAGTCATTTCTCTCTCTCTCTCTGTCTCTGTCTCTCTCTGTCTCTCTCTCTCTCTCTCTCTCTCTCTCTCTCTCTCTCTCTCACACACACACACACACACACACACACAGAATTCATTTCACACATCCTGGAGAACCACCCACTTCAGAAAACCCCACTTCTCAGTGCATGAGGCTTCGGAGTACATTCAGATGGAAACCATAATGAACATGTGAAGCAGAATAGCGGCATCCTAACTAAATCTTGGGAACTAAAGAGGAATACTTTGCATGTGAATAGGCTTCCAGCTATCAGATTAAAGTGACTGCTATGCTATTCAACAGTAACTGAGGCAGACATTAGCCACTCTGGGATCTCGCCAAAAACCCAGCTGAATTATTATGTTCTCTTGAGCCTTGCCTGCCGTAGGGCTGCGAATCTAGACCCAGCTTTCATTGCTCCACTGGTAACTGTGGCATTTGCTCTTATTTGAAGAGATCGCTATGCTTATGTCATCTGTCTCTATACAAAATAATCTAGTTTTAAAAGTAAATGCTACCTGTTATAAAATTTCAAGATAAAGAAGAACACAAAATTAAGGTACGATCCATAATCCCACTGCAGAAAGATATTTATATGGATTTATAACACAGTCATTTACAAAATGAAAATCAGAATTGGTCTCCTTACTCTTTTCATAGTTTTAAAAAAAAATGTTACTCCAGTGAACCTCTGTGCAGATCAGTATGTGCTCGAATCTGTGTTTTGTTGTCTAGCTTCTTTGGCTGGATGATTATTTAGATGACTGATTCGGCTCCTGATCTCACATTTTCCTTTGTTAGATATGGTGCCACTTCCCTCTTGGCTTCGAGCCTGCAGGTTGGGGCTCAGTTCTTCCCACAGTCTGTGGTCCTCTCAGCCACGGGAGGTTTTCTAATGTTTCACCCAGGGCTCCCAGCTCTGTGTCTTTCTTCCCAAGTCTTTGCTGAGTATTTGAATACATTATCACTTCAAATGTCTTGTGCAGAAGAAGTCTTGTGAGCAGAGGGGAGAAAAGTCTTTCCTTTAAGACATCTCTCACTTGAATTATCCTGCAATTGAGTATTCTCTTTCAAAGATAATTCTTAAAAGACATTGGTAAACGTCTTTCCCAAGCTCTTGTTGTTTACTGGCTTGCTATTACAATGCTTTTATTGTAAATCCAAGAAACGAAAATGAGATGAGCATAGCAAGATTCCCAATCTCACTGGCTGAGCACTTCAGCATGAGTGACGAGGTGACACTGTCAAAATTGTACAGTTCTTTTTTCTTGAGAGCAAACACAAAAACAAAAGTGAAAACAAATAGCAAAAATAAAGACAGAAAAAGTAACATATAACAGTACATATACTACCAAAAAAGATAGGGAGAAAAAGGAAAGGAGAAAAATAATGCAACTGTCTATACAGAATAGCTGAAATGACTGTGCTACTAATTTCCATCAGTTTTTTAAAAGTAGTAGTTAGTGTTTAAAATTTCTGTTTGACTAAATCCATATGTTAATACCCAAAATTGTAGCAACTACATCAAGGACAGCAATGTGCAACACAAAAGCCATGGCTGAGTACCTCTCACCTAGTTCTTCTAACTGCGTACCATTTCTAATGTCTTATCAATTATTATCATACTCTCTTTAAAATAAACTAAAAAATCAAAAGGACAAGGAAACACTGAAGTTTATTGAAAGTGTTAATGTTTAATTATTTAACATTGTGCATTTCTAAGAATATCTTGATTTAATAAAAATTAAATGCAAAGTGTAACTCTGGAACAGATTCTGGACTAAGAAAAATTACTAGCAAAACCTTTGTAGGAAAATTGATAAACTGTGGATAATTTTGTAAGTAACAGTACCAAAGATCTAACCGAAAATTGTAATTTCAACCACTGTTTTACAATTATCGAAGGTGTTTATTCACAAGAAGGACACACTTAAACCTTTAGAAGCAAAGGAACAAGATTTTGACAACTTCAAGAGTTAACACATAGAATAGGTCAACAGATACATCGCTGCAAAGGACATGAGGTAAAATGTTCACAACTGGTATTCGTGAGTACAAAGATATATGGGATTCTTTGTGAAGCTTTAACGTGAATTTAAATTATTTCAAAATAAAACTGAAAATCCAAACATCAACATCTCAGTTACGAAAAGCAAAATAATACAAAATGAGTGAAGAGGGTAATTTTATCTAATGGTTTGTTTTTGTTCTTAGAGCTTGTATTAAGCACATTATCCTAGCACAAAAATTCCAGAGAAATCACGAAGCATAGTTTGTTTTGCTTTTATTTTTTTTTTCTTTTCTTTAATCAAAAGTGCTTGCTTTGTCTAAGACTAAACAACATGTTTTCACTTCCTGTCGAGACCATAGGCTCTTAATCTCTATGCCTGGGAAATGTACGAAATCCCATTGCTTGAGGTCTCTCCTTCTCAGAATCTACACTGCAATTTACTGTGAAGATAATGAGCAAGCTGTTAATTTCTTTTAATTGAAACAGGAGGAGAGCAAGTTCAGTTCAGATTCCAGACATCATAAAATCTGTTCTGAAAATAAATAGTGTGCAGATTGAAGCACACTGCACGCTTGGACACACACCCACACACACACATGCCCACACGTGCACGCACACACACACGCACACGTACAGAGCTATCTTTCAACCCAAGCCCTCAGACAGTTTGACTTTGTGAGGACTGTATATGGTTCTCAGTAACATAGCAACATTTGCTGTGTGCAGTAACAGCATCTAAAATGACATAATAAAAAAAAGAATTATCTGCGATTAGAAGTGAACTGTTAGAATTACTCTGGTCAGTGCCAAAAATCAAGGGAGTTTATTATTTCAGTAGCTGCAGTGAAAAACCCCTCTGGGTGCCTAGAAAACCCACTCCCTTGAGCTTTCTGCCCATCCTCCTCATGGCACGGTAATGGGCTTTGTTAAATTCAAAGACAGTTACGTCAGCAATCCAGGGCCCCTGGTGGGTTTTCCAGGCCTATAAAACACACAAATTATACCCAAATATTGGCTAGCAAAATTAGTAAGCTATAGGGTTTGTGTTATTTTAACCAAGCTCTACTGGAGTAAAGGAAACCTAGGGATTCTAAAGCTCAATGAAGTCTTTTTGCTGATTTCTGATTTTCTTTTTTGGTGGGCCTGTTCTAAAGTGCTTATAATGTGTTGCTTTGTTTGCATCATTATCTTATTTCTTTTCTTTACACCCAAGGAGGCTTTTTGTCAGATGTTAATCAATGGTATATTCTAACATCACCTGCCTTTAGAAGATGTTAGTCATTATTTGTTACTTAGAATTGAGTGATTGCATAAAAATCTAAATATTTGGAAATAAATTCTTCGATGAGTTTTCTTTGCCTAGCAACTACTGAGTGGTACCAGATCCACACATCTCCCTACACAGGGTGAGGTGCAGTACGTGCACAGAAGATGTATCTTTGGCTGGTGCAGTTCAGAAACTATAGTGAGTGAATCCAAGTGACCATGAGCATCAACTCCTACATCGATGTAATAAGAGTGAGCTCTCAACCTGTGGTGCAGACACTTGTCCTCAAGACTGACTCTGTTGCGATCTTCACATTCCAACTTTTCAGCCTTATTTCCTTTAGGGAAGTGATACAGAGGATAAGACTTGTACTAGCTAAGCTCTGGGGCTGCAGAGGCATCAAAACACCACAAACTAGCAGGACAGGTAACACGATCAAGAGCCCTGTCACCTACAAAGCTCTTTACCAAGAGAAGCGTTACTTTTGAACTTCAAAGTCTTCAGGTGGCAGCCTTGAGATATCCCAAGAGCAATACACATGTCTAATGAGATGCGTTGTACTACCAAAAGTACTTATCATTCATTTTCATGTGCTGTGAGCTGTAGGAAGTTAGGCACCAAAGATGTTCATAATTCCATATATCAAGTATAAAGATACTCATAACTACTAATTGGTCATTGTAGGCTGCCTCTATTTTAATATGACATTTGCCCTAGATCTCTATATATTTTCCCCAGACTTCAGGTATTTAATGTGTATTATATTTAAAACACTAGTGAGGGGTAACGAAGCTTAAAATCCAAGGGGATGAGGAGGAGGCTTTGTTGAATAAAGTTATTTACATAGTTAATCAGGAGCTAAAACCCAGGAGAAATGCAAATCACCTTGTTTCCAGAGAGGGAACAGTAGTATAGTCTTTGGCTGGTATTCACACCCTAGAGATAAACAAAAGATTTGACTTTCTTCCTCCGGACTCCTTTTGTGTATGCGATCTTACTTGGTTTCAATTTTCAAGTTTATAGAAATAGTCTTCTGGGTGAACCAAGGTCAAAACAGCAACCTGGGATTTAACTGCTGATCAAGCAAACAGGATGTCCAAATATTTTCCCAGTGCAATAAACCACCAGTTAATGGTGTCATTCCCACCCATTGTGCCCTATTGGACCAACAGGAAATGTACCTTTGATTGTTGTCCCTGCAAAGTAATATTCATTTTAAACACCATAAAACAGATCACATAGGAATTTTCAGGTCCACCCAGGGAAGGAAAATGTCCTAGAAACCCCTCTGAGTATCATCACCCACCACCTTCCAAACTCTGTCTTGTATACCTTCTGTGGTCTGGGTGACGCACTCATTTTCGAAATTTAATAGGGCACCCTGGAGAAGGACCCTAGGCCAGTATTTGGTTTTCATCCAACCTCTGCCATTCTGTGATACTGTAAATGTCACTTCAAATTAATGGGCCAATTTCTAAAGGGTTTGCTTCAAACTGTAAACATTTTGTAACCTCCTCACCTGAAAAGGGCTTTGCTGCTGGTTATTGGAAGTGTAAATAAGTGTCAGCAACATGTACCCTGATTTGAAGGCACAGATAAAAATCTTAGTATAGGTTAAGCAGCCTCTGGGGGGGGGGGGGTTGTTTAATTAAAAGTTATGTAAGATTCCTGTTACACCACACATTGAAACTTTTCAGATTATACTGTAGCCACTCAGTGACAATACTATGGCTCAGCATCTGCCGAGACTACCTACCATCCATCCTGTTTTGGTTATACTCCTGGGTCATCGGATGCTTGCCTTCTAATTCCTGTCTTCCTTGTTCTGAGTTTGTGAATGTCTCACCTGGCCTAAAACCCAGCGACAACACTTCCAGGGCTCTGCTTCCCTAAGTAATTCTAGATTCCATTATAAATTCATAGTTCTTTCATACAAATGTTTGCCCAAAGGGTCTCCCACACCCAACTGCTTCCAAAGAAGTAACCAGCTTCTAAAGAGTTGTGAGAAAAAATCAAGATGGACTGCGCGTCATGCCAGTGAGACTAATTGTAACTTGACCATTCTTGATCACCTCTGCTCTGGTCTATTTTCCAGTCTTGCAAGTCCCATGTTTCGCACTGACTATTCTCTAAACATCCTTTGTATTTTTTAAAGCCTACTACTGCTTCTTGCCCTTTTACCCATGGTCCATACTCCAGGGGCTTTCCTTAGTATTCTAAGCTGTTCACATGGACCACAACCTCACAGTTTCTGTGAGTTCTTCCATTCTTTCAAGACCATAATGTTTTCATGACTCCTTTGCTCCCAGGCCAAAACTTCCTCTACTGCTTTCCTGGGATGCCAATGCCTGGCCTAAGAATCCTACTGTTGCCTATTTTCAGAAACCATCATATCCACTTCATTAATGTAACGTCTCCAATACTCTTGGCAAAAAACTTTTCATGTATTCCATCTTTTTAAATATTTCCTGTTATAGTAGCTTTTTATATATAAGACCCCAAGTGGATAGTAGAACCACCTATGTTCTAGATCCTACACATCTAGTCTACCCTGGCCTCAAACTCATGGTGTTCCTCTTGTCTCAGCCTCCTCAATCCCAAGATTACAAATGTGGGGCTGCCCTGCCTGAGTGGTTACTTATTTCTGCAATTTTTCATTTAATTTACATCTTGTGGAAGAAGGTAACCCACAAATGCTGAACTTTTAGGATAGAAAAACATTGAAACGATATATTACTGATTTAGGAACTGTGTAAGAAACTATTATTGCCTTATTTCACTACAAAGGGTATTGCACCCTTTAAAAATGTCCTTTTGCCTATTGGTCATGAAAAATATCTTTCTAAAACAATGTAAGCTAGAGTAATCCACAAGAAACTTCAACATAAGCAATATTAATACAAAGATGTGCCTATAACCCCAGCACATGGGGAGGCTGGAGCAGAAAGATTCCAAGTTCAAGCGCAGCTGTGTAATTTAGCAACTTAGTAAGAACTATCTCAAAAAAAATTTCAAAATGGCTAAGACTAGAGCTCAGTGAAAAGGCCCTTGGTTATTTCAATCTTGTCTACTATTTGGTTATGAGAAAAGTTGGAAAAATAATGAAAACAGCTCCCCCTGATGAAAACACTTTCACCCACACACATGCACACATTTTTAATCGGTGCCAGGAGTTGTACAGTGTGTTTCACACTTTTTTCCACCCACTCACAGTATTGCGAATGTTAATCATTTTCCATGGTCAGCTGTGGGGATTCAAGCCTACAGCCCTGTGTGGCCATAAAAAATACGACTACAAATAGCTTAGCTTAGGGTTTGTCCCCTCCCACCCACAGGTGTTTATTTGCCATATTGTGATCTTTAAGGAAAAGAAACAAACTTTTCTAAGCGAAGGCCTAGGCTACAAAAGCAGAGAGAGAAAAAGAAACAAATACCCGGTTTGGAAAGATTAAGCCATATCAAATGTGAAAAACTCCTGGCAAGTGTGGTTTTGATGCATGGCTTCAGTTTGGGGTGTACCGGGGTGTTCTCAATATCCAAGTGGATGATGGACCATGAACATGCCGTGAGAAACCCCTGGTGGGGGCTGAGGATACAAATGGCCTTCGCACTGCCACGTCTCCGTGTGGTTCAGCTCATGGTCTTGAGGTCAAAGAAACTGCTTGCAATGAAATTTTTCCAGATTCAAGCACCTGCCACCACCTCGTTGTAAATGTGATCTAGAAAGTGGGTTCTCTTCCCCCGACTAACTTTAAAGGGATGTAGTAGGTGGAAAAAAACAGATGAAGGACATTGGCAAAAAGCATGGATGTGCTGTCTGTTGTTGCTTGCATTTTTATGTTGAGGTAATGAAAAGATTCGTAAGATTTTCCCTGGCTCCTTACCCAGACAAGTAAAGTGCAGTTCTTAAACAGAATCAGAACTGCTACTGGGAATTCAGAGCCATCCAATTCATGACCAGATGCACCAGCCACTTCCACATAAGTGGGGCAGAGATCTTGGAGGATTCATACGTGCAATGTCCTGTATCAGACAGTAAAAAATTGAATTATTCTGTGCAAATAAGCACTTTGAAGACTTGGTGGGTGAACATCATGAAAACCTATTCCTGTCTTGTTACTCTCCATACTGCATAGTGATGATTATTAGAGAAATGTGCACATCGCAGGATGTGGCTTAAAGGAACCTTTGTATCAATGTGTGTTATGAGATGCTCCAGGTGCAGGAAGGAAGCCTGGTGTCTCTAGTCCATAAAGCTTCTGCCTGGAAGTGACACGCACGCATTCTATGCACCCACACTCATAGGGAAAGATGCACAGTCCTCTGGTGCTCTGAGGAAAGAGAGTGGTGATAAATAGGAGCCGACAGCATGACTGCATCCTATGCTATGAATGTTCTCTATCATTTGAGCTGTTCACTTCACCTAATGTATAAATACAAGCTATGGATAGGAACTGTGACCGAGCAAGCAGAGAAGAATAGGAGTGTGAATATGATGCACCACAAACTTATCTCCTAATGGGATTCAGGAAGTAGATGTCTGGACAATGTCCAATTACATTTTTTTTAGTCTTTCGCTTGGGCTCTCCTTCCTTCCCTTCAGATCAACTGACAAACCTCTTCCTGGCCTATCCTCTGAATGTTTTCTTTCTCATATTTTTATAATTTATTTAAAATACTTCCCTTTCCATCTCCTCCCATTCCACCACACATTCACTGAACAAGGTGAGGTATTCAGCAATTTCCCTGGTGGTAGTTCCAAAGCTTTGCAAGGTGCAGCAATATTAACTCATTCTTTTTTTTTTTTTTTTCATTCAGAATCAATCTAGAGCTTGTCAGTGTCAAATTTGACTCTATCTGGGCAAAGAAAATAAGAATTTGACTCCTGTCATTGTAGAATCCCATCTCATCCTGGAGAAATGGTGCATAAACACTGACCTACCACAAGAAAAAATAACACGGAAGCAAGTCCAGCATAATATTGTTTCAAGCCTTTATCATGAAAATTAACTGCAGGCGCATTCTTAAACTCCATAGGTGGGTCATATGAAACAGAAGGGGTGTGAAAAGAGGTGATAAGTTGCACTTTCTGGAAACTTCTGGCTTACAATCAGCTAATAAAGATGGTAAGGGAGTGTGGACATTCATGTGGTGAGCACTACAGAGGTGCACAAAGAATTACTCTTCTCAAAAGGCCATGGCTTTTCTCCCAGTTTTCCAGAGTGAGGCAAAAATTAGCTGAGTATTTGTTTGGTTACTTGATGTTTTACCCAATCATCATATATAATTTTTAAAAGTAATAAATCAAGCTACATACACAAAATTAACCAAAACTATCTTGCCCAACCCCTTTTGAGTATGCCAAGATACCTATCCTTGGGCTACTGTTTCTCCATCCCATGCATTACCTACAAGGTGTTACCTCCACATGCTTACCTCAATCAGGTTTCAAAACCAGGGTGATGGAGGCATAACGTTGCATGTGTGTGTGTGTGTGTGTGTGTGTGTGTGTGTGTGTATGTGCATGTGTGTATATGTGTATGAAAGAGAGAGAGAGAGAGAGAGAGAGAGAGAGAACAGGATGGAGACAGAGACATAGACATAATTTTTGCAGTTCTTCCACCCTCTAGCATTTCTTCACTCTTTTTCTGCTAAAGGCTCAGAGGAGGACATGTTTTGTCTACTTCGACAGAAATGAGGTTGCTGCAAACCCATGTTTCCTTTTATTTTCATGCAGGCATAAGAGCTTTATGAGAGTCTGGGGAAATGATCCGACTCTCTGGCATTCATCAATGGTTATGAGAACCCTAAATGTTCAGCTCTGCACAAATGTCAAGCAACCCCACGAGTGAAGATATCGTTAACGTACAATGGATTCGCCTTGTGTCATCTACATTTGGGGAACCCATTTAAGTTTTAAGAGCATGCCGCTATGGAAAGAGAAGTCAGATATGTGTATGCTGAAGCCATAGAATTAGAATCTGGGGGAGAGAGGGAATACAAACGACATGAGTCAGGCCCTCCAATTTCAGGTTTCACTCTATTTTCCAGCACTCCTGCAGGGTGCGTCAAGAGAGTCCATGAGATGTTGAACACCGAGTCTTTTCCTGTTGAGAACAATGTGCCACCACCATTGTCCGCAGCCATGGACAAAGTGACACTGCATTACCAGAGTGTGAGTTTAGGGTTTTTTTTTTTTTTTTTTTTTTTTTTTTTGAGATTCTAAACAAAACCTAACATAATTCTGCCTAGTTCCTCTTCTCTCCTTGCTGGGACAAATACCCGACACACAAGCATAAGGAAGGAAGGGCTTATTTAGCTCAGTTACTGGAGGTTTCATAGCTTAAAGCAGCCTGAATTACATAGCAAGACCTCGAGACATGGCCACTCCACACCACAGGGTCTGGAAGAGAGGCTGGGATGCTGCCGTGTCCAGGATGATCTACTCCATACCTCCAAGAGAGGTTACCAGGCCTGGAGTAGAGGGGATTGACACTATGGAGGTGCATGCTGTCAGTTCAATGGTTCATGCCTCTCTAGCCCCACCCCTCAACCCCTGCCCTGGTCCTCTGGCCCTGCCCCTCAAGCTATGTGACAACCTGCCCAAGATTTACATGAGGCTTTGGGAGACCAACTAGGTGCAAACCATAAAAACATCCAATCCATGTTATTTGGTTTGGACTGATTTTGCATGCTTGTAACTTATAATCTGAACAACTAATTTAAGGAAAACAATATGCAATATGACAATCAAAACTGAATTCCTATCATTTTTCTTAATGAAATTCTGCACCATTTCTAATACTTTTATTTTTTATTATCTTTCACAAATGAAAAAAAAGTTTAAAAATGATAATGACATTCTTTTTGAATAAAGGAAGACAATAACTTGCTAATTTTTAGAGATATTCCCATTCTGATTCTTCTTACCCCAGTGCTTTCCATTCCACTTAGGTAATATAATATTTCCATGTTGATGATATGTATTAAAAATTAATAATCTTAAAAATGTTATGGAGGCTTAGTTAAGCATTAAGCTCACTAATAGCCTTGCAAGAATTTTTACTGTGTCATAACTCTAAGTTTCATCTTCCAGAAAGCACCATATGTGAACCACACTTGGGAAGGCAAGTTCCAGTGCTTACAAAGTAGTGAAGTTTTGGGGGCATTGTGAACTTTACCTGTCCATCTCCACATATACATAATCATCCCTGGACACAGCCTATGTGCTGTATTTTCAAACTGCTTCAATTATTAAATATCTAACAGCTCATACAGAACATTTCATCATCATTTTCTCAAATCTTTCCCCTTTCTCTTAGAAAAAGGAGAAGCTAATATAAAGTGAAAAAGGTTTAGTGTCTTGCACCTCATCTGTAATAAAACTGGCAATGCTTTGAAGTGCCCTTCATAAAAAAAAATAATAAATAGAAAACTAAGAAGCAAATTTTTGCAGTTGTATTCTCTTCATATTGCTGCGTGTCCACACCTGCCTGAGTAGTCTTTTGTGAATCATTTCAGTGACTCTGGCCATCTGTCAACATAAGATCAAAAGCTCCCCATCTTTGAGATAATTTCTCTGCCTCAGTAAGCATCCCCTTGGTGTCCTTTGGAGCTATGGAGACAACTTTGAACAGGAAAATGAAGATAACTTCTACAGAAGCAGATGTTAATGGCTAGCACCTCAGAGTTAGCATATTTTAGCAATCCAAACAATTAGTTGAGCCATGGAGGCTGACTGTGATACTTATGTTTCTTCCTCTTCTTCTTCTTCTTCTTCCCCTTCTTCTTCTTCTTCTTCTTCTTCTTCTTCTTCTTCTTCTTCTTCTTCTTCTTCTTCTTCTTCTTCTTCTTCTTCTTCTTCTTCTTCTTCATACAGGGTTTACAGGGTCTAGAAGATCTCACTACACACATCAGACTCATAGTGATTCTCTTGTTTTCAGCTTCCCAAGCACTGGGATTGCAGGTGGGCACCACCACTCCCAATCTCAATCCTTGTCTCAGTGTTCCCCAAGGCCAGGGCCAGGGCTAGCACAGCATGCCAAGGATCAAACCCCTGTCCCTGAACTCTGCCTAAGCAGTGAACTAAAGTTTACTGAGCTATCTGGCCAACTCTGTGATGCTCATGTATAAAGACCGCATCAGTGGGACAAAATGTTCACCTGGGCTCAATACCACCTATCTTTTTCTTCATCGCATATAAAATCCCTGTTGGTCCTTCAGTGTTCTTCAAGGACCTGAAATGTTCGACATAAAGCTCTGCTGATTCCTTTAAGGAAGACTTCACTTGTCTCTAGGGATGTTGACCTTAGATTATTTCCACCAGGAACCTCAAGTAATGGTGAAATAGAGAACAGAGAGTGAATCTTCAGCCTACACATAAAGTCATAAGCATGGTTCTTGCTTGGTGTAATACAAATATTTCTCACAAATATTTTCATCCTTGATGTTCAGCTCTGGTGTTGGAGGAATGCAATTCCCAGCAAGGTGTGAGTCCATGTTTTTTTTCTTTTCACCTCATACTCTCTCCTGCCCCACAAATCTCTCCTCTGTGCGTGTCTCTGCAACATATGCATAATATTTACATTAGATCAGTTTCAATATCATTTCCTGGCCATTTTGCCATATATGTGATATTCTTAATGAAAAATTATATTTCCTGGATATCTGATTCATGTTGATGATCTCTCTTCTATTGTTTTCTAAGAGACATGACAATAAAACGTACATCGTAAATAATTGTTCACTAAACATTTTTAAAAAATGGCTGATGCATTTTTTCCTTAAAAAATTCAGGAGAATTTGAACCTTCCCATGAGCTCCCTACCCATCCCAGCCAGAATGCTGCCCTTCTCCCTCCTATTGGTAACTCTCTGCTGTCATTTCCTCCTTCTTCCAGGTAGTGCCTGTGTCCCTGCCAACCTACACTTCTTCCCGTTGCTCAAGAGAAGATATTCAGCCATGACAGCTCATCCCGTCTGTTCCATGCATGAACTTGGATTTCTCTGCAAAATGCAGTTGATGTTGCTTCCTTGTGAATCTTTCCTTAATTCTCAGAGCTTCGCCTGGTCAGAATTTTGGGACACTTTCTGGTTAACTCTACAGTGTGTCCAAGCATGCACTAAATGTGATAGCATACTCGTATGTTCAGCCCCATGGCACTCCAAAATACATACAAGCATACCATAAGTACTTCTCTGAGTATAGCTACTATATCTGATTCCTTGTGTCTAACCAACCAACATAATACCCAAAAAGGATTGTTAAGTATGCATTTATTGAACAAAAGCATGAGTAAAGTAATGAATAAAGGGATTAGTAAGTGGGTATGTAAAGATCTAGAGCCTAAGCAAGATTGACCTGTGTTTGACTCATCCTGAAAGAGTTCTATATTTTAATCCGGGGAAAATTCATTCTTCTGCTAAAGTGTCTGGCATTTTTTTCAGCTCAGAAAGTTAACACTTTCATTATAAAGTCATGATTGAGTTTGATCATCCATGGGAACAGTTGGCCGTGTCTAGAAGACGAAAAAGTGGAAGAAATATAAAAAGGAAGAAAGAGAAAAAGAAAGAAGAGAAAAGAGAGAGGGAAAAGCAGATTTAGTGAAAGTAAAGACACCCTTTGCTCTATCCTTACCCCAAAGAGAACGGAGAAGCATGAGAAAATCATCTCTCTGTCTCTGTCTCTGTTTCCCTCCTTTCTGCTGGGTGGTGCTAAGGGTGGAACCCAAAGTTTTACATGTGCTAATCAAGCACTCCACCCCTGCATTACTTCCCTAGGCCCAAAAGAGTACACTCCTCCAGAGTTTTGATTTGATTATAGAGGAAGGAAAGAAATGGTAATGACAAAAATAGTCATATACCTGCTGCATTTATTAATTTTTACACCTTTTCGGCTGACACAGAAAGCTAACAGCAGACATTCTAAAGGGGAAAACATGTTAGAATATTAAGTAGAAAATGTGCAAGAATTGTTTTTGATTCTAAAATAATGTCAGCAATAAATAAAAATGTTTCTCTTCAGGGTGTCCTGCGCTGGGCCGGATATCTAGAGTGAGTAAAACTACAAAGCAATATTACTAAGACATTGTTAAGAGTGAGAGGCACATTACAAGGCTAGGTAAGAGGTAGCTCTATTTCAAATTACCATTTTATAGTGTCACAACTATTTTGGGCAGTTAAACAGGAAGAAGTAAAAGGGACTTTCCAGAGAGTCAAATAGCATTAGCCAAAATGATTTCTGAATCAATTGTTATATCTACATCAAAGTCGTTGAAAATAAATAAGGTCTCACAAAGAAACATTTAACTGGATTACTGAGGGGGTTTTAGTGTGAGAGTGGGAGTTTGGTTCAGGGTTTAAACTTTCAGGAAGGGTGGAGAGAAAAGAGAAGGATTATCTATTAACCTTTTGAGTACACTTTAGCCCAAATAAAGGAGAATTATTTAAAAGTAGGTTGGGAGTCCCCAGGCGTGGCCAGAGCTCCTGAGATTTCATAGTATCTGTTGCTGCTCACCAATCAACTCTAAAGAAGAAAGAAATCAGTGGAAGAGGGTATGTGGGTGTGTGTGTGTGTGTGTGTGTGTGTGTGTGTGTGTGGTTGTGTTTTTCTGTGCTTTGCTTTATTTTATTTTGTTGCTGTACTGGGGATAGAAACCAGTTCCTTTGTCCTGAGACACATTTCCAGTCAGTTTTGTTATTTTTAATTTTGTGAGGACTTGTTGAATTGTGAAGTTGTGTGGGCTGATCTCAAACTCCCCATCATTTTGCCTCGACCCCACAGATTACAGATGTGGGCCACCATGACTGACTTTAGCGATCACTCCCATGTTCCTATCTATCAGGCACACACCCGTGTGCGCATGTGTGCAAGGCTACTGAAATTTGTCCCATTTTCTGTGATGTATAAATGCTAACAGTCTCCATGATTTTTAAAAAAATCTTTTCTTCAGTTATTTGGTAAAGGGTCTCACTATGCAGCTAAGATTCCTAGTCATCCTCCTGTCTTAGCCTTCCCAATGCGAGGATCACAGGCATGTGCCGCCATACCCAGGTTTGGAGCCAGTATGGCATGCGGTACTAGGGAATCGAACCTGGGTCCTTGCACTTACCAGGCAGGGGCTTAGACTGTTGAGCTATCTCCCAAGCCAGTGATTCTGCATCATAGCTATCATGAAATCACTTTGATGTCACAGGGGCTTAAAGGTGGAAAACTGATTCAACAACAAATATTTTTACAGAATATTTTGGGACAGCCAGTCACCTTACACTAAGTATGACAATATCGTGCTGCTATTTGAGTTGCTGAGAATGGAGTGCAAAGATTCTATTAGAGTATTAAAGCCTGGGATGCAATCTGTGCGTATAAAAGAGTAATAAAACTTTAAAAGGATCATGATGATCTGACTGCTTAGGGAAAAATCTATGAAACTGGAAAATAAATCGAGGGGTCTATGGAAGGAGCCAACAGAAGCAAAAAGTGGAATTACATTGAGAGCATGAGAAAACACAGGGAGAAGTAGACCTTGGAAGTTTAAGATTTGCCTTAAAACAAGAAGAGGAGAAGGAAAAATACGGAGATCGATTTTATGAAAAAATTGAAGAACAGTTAAGAAAAAGAGAATACTGTCAAGAAGTTTCAGCAAAATGACAACTTGAAATTTCTCTTAAAACATGAGGTATGGAATTGAATACTGTAAGAAATAAATTGAACCAGTTTGGAAGAACCCGGGACGGATATGCAGAAGCTGTGTGACGTGCTGAAGAGACACAAGAACACCATCTACAAAGGCTTGCCCTCAAGAATATCAGGTTAACATTCAAAGTAAAAAAGGAATCAGTGAGCTGGGGAGATATCTCAGCAGTCTAAGCACCTGCCTGGCAAGCACATGGACCCGGGTTTGACCCCTGATACTGCATGCTGTGCTGGCCCAGGAACCCTGGGCCCACTGAACTGGCCACCAAGACCAAGCATGGTGACACACACTTGCAATCCTAGTGCTGGGGAAGCTGAGCCAGGAGAATCACTAGGAGTCCAAGCTGTACAGTGAGACTCCATACCACATAAATAAATGAATGATTTTGGAAATGAGTTTTTAAAAAAAGAATCAGGGAAAACTGAAAATTGTCCAAAAAGCCTATTAAATGTAAATGTGTCCAAAGTTGATAAAGAACAGTTAAAGAAACTTACTGAGTTAAAACAGTCTCTGGAATATACTTTAGATGATGGTGAAAAGAAGAAAGAGTAAATTTTTTAAAAAGCTAACTGGATTTAAGAAAAAAATGTATATGGTAGAAACAAAGCTAAATGAGGGACCATGAGTTCGAACCCTGGTCCTGCAAAAAGAAAGAAAGAGTGAAAGAAAGAAAGAAAGTTAAATGAGCAGGAAAATGGAGAGTTTTGGTTCTGTGGAGATTTAAAATCCAAGGGTTGACCAGATAACTCGATGGACTAAAGTGCCTGCTCAGGCAGAGCATAGCAACCTGGGTTTGATTCCCTACCTGGTGTGTTGGTCCACTCCCAGGGCACGCTGAGACAGTGACTGAGACTGGGGATGATGGCTCACACTTGTAATCCCAGAGCATTGAAGGCTTAATATAGGAGGAACACTGTGAGTTTGATCTACGTAGTGAGCCCCTGTAGACACTGCACTAAATACATTTTGGTGGGGCAAAATTGACTCTTTATAAGGGGTAATCTAGTAAATGCTAAAAGTGCTTATTAAGAACTGAAGTAGCATCCAGATTCGGGAGCTTGGGATGGAAATGAAGTGTACAGATACACTGCTTACCTGTATCTCATTTCAACTAATTTAGATAGAGCATTAAAATATAATGAAGAAATGTTCTATAGCCTTAAGGAAGATCACTTCTCAATTACTGTACCTTGGCATCTATGACCTGGCTGTGCACTGAACACCTCAGTGAATGAGCCTAATAAGCACACATGCTCAGGTGCCCTATAAACGGCAGGTCTCCTACACAGCGCTGTATAAGGAGACAAAATAACTGGTAGAAGTTGACTGGTTAAAAACATCAAACAGTCATCTTAATATCAAGATACAATGATCAGAGAAAAAAATCTAAGCCTTTCATTGGGTCAAATGTGTATTTTAACAGAGTTACAAAAGAATGATGACTCTACACATGGCTGTGGCCTCTGAGTGTAGCAAGACCATGTATAAAATACTTTGGTACAAGCACAGTCACCTCACATGGATAATGAAACTTACCTTTAAAAGAATCTTCAGCATAAAGAAACTGTTAGTGAGTACTTTAGTCAGGGCAGTTTTCTTTCTAGATCCTAATATACTAAATACATTCATTTTATTTTATTTTATTTTATTTTTATTACTTTTCATAAGAAATAATGCAACAGTTTTAAAATACATTAATAGTACATTCCCAATACATTGATACAATGCATATTGTTGTAGTAGCTATTGAGAGCACAGGATGCTGACATAATAATTTTTCTAATCATTATCGATACAAAATTTTCTTCTCATTGAACTAAGAGAAAGTAGTTATGTATATAGTCCAGTATTCCATAATCACAATGGATTACTGGCAGAACTGGCAATGTCAGAAGATGTTGATTTAAGCCTGTTACAGCTCAGCATACTAATCTAGCTTTACTTTTTATGCTTCGTGGTTAAACTTTTCTGCTGGGTGGTTGAGGATAAGTTAAAAGCAAGACCTGTATAACAAAACATGTAACTTTTGTATCTCCCAAGGTCAGTCAAATCCCCTCAAGTTGAAACCACGTATAGTGCTTCGTAGAACTTTTGTCAGTGTCAGCCATCTGGATGAGCCACAGCCATTGCTTGACTAGTTTGCTTTCTGTGAAAGTCCAAGAGAATGTTTTCCCTCTAGGTGACTCTCCTTAGGCACACCATATATTGTCAATTCCTTTCCTCTGTGACCCCAAAATCTCCATGAACAGAAAATTGGGAAACCACTGAGTTATAGGATATTACAACATAGGTTCTCTTATGTCCTGAGTTCTCACTGACCTTGAAGGACCTAAATACATTTTTCTCAAAAAATTTAAAAAAATAAATGCAGTGATTCACAAATGAACATTCCAATTAACACACCAATACACATGATTGATGATCTTGTAGGAAAACTATAATTTGCATCTTCCAAATGTCTACATCTGAGTCACCATAATGTTTCTCCAACAGTAATTATGACTGATAGGAAGTATATAAAAGAAATTTGAAATGTTGATGGAGAATAAAAAGAAGTTGGCACAAGAAGTAGCAAACCTCAACAAACCTTACATAGAAGAAAATGTGACAAAACATGGCCAACTAGAACAACATCCACAGGAGAAAGAAGAAAGAGCAAGACAAGACCGAGTGGAAAAGTTAAAACACATCAACTTATTTTTACAGACACATCTGGGGTCTCCAGAACATTTAGAGAGGTTCAGTGAGTGATAATGCTTCAGTGAGAAATCAAACGAAACTCAGAAGTGAAGACCTGAAATCAGAGCTGTGGAAAACGAAAACTCAGCAGCAGTATAATAAAATACAACTGGGAACATGTAGGCAACTCCACGGAGAAGTTAAAACTAGGAGCTCCTTGTCTAGTAACCTAAAGAAGGTGAATGAAAGGTAGGAAAAAGCCAATACCAAACACCTTGGGAGGGAACAGTACAGCAGATCTTTGTTAAGCCCTTCCCTGGAGTGTCCTTGTGTCAGAAATCTTAATCATAATTTAGCGTTCCACAGAAATTTTCATCCCAGAGAAACTTAGCAGCTTGTACATCATACCCACAGCCTTCAAAGAGCATGGGGAACTTGCCCACCTTGTTGCACCCAGCATTTGAAAGCAGCATAACTAGAGAGCTATGTGAAGCTCAACTGCAAGCCGTAAGCCTTCAGAGTTGCTTGCGGAAGATCTGCCAATAAAGCCAGACAAGGTTTATTTCAGAAGTACAGAAGCAATGATTAATGAAAGTTGTTTATGATGACCCTGTTGCCAACATTATATTAAGTGGTAGAAACTGAAAGCTTTCACTGTAAAATCAGGAACCTGACAAGAATGTTCACTCTCATTACCCCTGA
Source organism: Capromys pilorides (assembly GCA_004027915.1). Taxonomy (NCBI): domain Eukaryota; kingdom Metazoa; phylum Chordata; class Mammalia; order Rodentia; family Capromyidae; genus Capromys; species Capromys pilorides. The sequence goes on along the minus strand of PVKN010013832.1, from coordinate 726 downwards.
CCAGCAGAGATTTAATTTCTTGAGATAAAATTAAGGTTTTATTTTTTTTTATTTTCCAAAGAATTATTTGAAATAGAAAGAATTGTTACAAATGTAATTTTTCTTATACTTTTTACTCTTAAAAAAATTTTAAAAACAGTATAACAATAATTGATAAGACATTAGAAATGGTATGTATTAAAGGGTCGGCCAAATAGCTCAGCAGATTACAGCACCTGCTTAGGCAGATGCAGGAATCAGGGGTTAAATTCCCAGCCCGCCATGCCAGCCCAGCCCCAGTGCACACTGAGTTGGCGATTGAGACTGGGCATGGTGGTGCACGCCTGTAATTCCAGCTCTTGGGAGGCTGTAAACAGGCAGTTCACTACGAGTCCGATCTAGTAGTGAGACCATGTAGACCCTGTAGACTCTGGCCTAAAATACAAAAAAAAAAAGACAGAAAAAGAAAAAGAAAGAAAAGAAAAAAGAAATGGTGCACATGTAGAAGAACAAGATGAGAGGCATTCAACCGTGGTTTTTGTATTGCACATTGCTGTACTCGATGTAGATGCCCATATTACACATATTAGCATATAGAATTAGTCAAAGTAAAAAATGTAAACATGAACTGCTACTTTCAAAGCACTGATGGGAATTAATAGTACAACCATCCCATTTATCCTGCATATATACTTGCATGACTTTCCCCCTCTTTTTTTCTCACCTCCATTACTTATACATTATGTT
>PVKN010013831.1:0-19639 GCA_004027915.1 Capromys pilorides | reverse complement strand
GAGTGGCTTGCATTTCTAATGCTGATGAAACTGGTCTCCTTTAGAGGTAAACATCTGCAAGGATCTCAGCCTTCGGGAGGCAGTACCAGGCCCACAGTTCAGCCCTGGAAGCAGCCACCAGTTGCAATCTGTGGGCTGGTGCCCCAGGAGAAATGACTATGTTCCTATTTTATTGGTACCATTGTTACTCTTATTAAAGCTTTGGTCACAAAGTTCCAGGATGCAAAACACAAACCTAATAAAGTACTTGCATCTAGAACATATAAAGAACACATAACCCAATAATAAAACAAACAACCCAATAAAAAATGAGCAAAACGTTGAAACTGACTCTTTCATAGATAGGGGTGGCATTTATGAGCCCATGAGGAGATCATGCTCTTCATCACAGCTGCCATGTGAGCAAACATGTGACACCGAAGGCTGCCAGGGATGGCATGCACCCGCCACTGAGACACTGGTGGGAGTGCGGGATGGCGTGGCCTCATAGCAAAGTTTGATGTTATCTGTGTGTGTGTGTGTGTGTGTGTGTGTGTGTGTGTACAGTTCCACGTCTAGCCACTGACCCCTGAGAAATGAAGATCTATTGACATGTAGGTTTCTATGTGAATGTTCACAGTGGCTTTAGCCATGAAAACCCCAAACTGGAAATAACCCAATACCCACTCGACTTGTGGGTGCAGGACCTCGATATAAAGGAATACAATTCAATAATGAAAAGGGACAAATTGATACACCAAAGTGCATGTTGGAAAACATTATGTGAAGGCTGGTCATGGTGCTGCATATGTGTAATTCCATGACTTGGGAGGCTGAGGCAGAAGGATCACCATGACTTCAAGCAGGCCTGGGCTACATAGTGAGTCTAAGGCCAATCTAGTGAGACCATCTAGTAAGACCCTGTCTCAAACAAACAAAATATTAGTCAGGTTCAATGGTGCACACTTATATCTCAGCTCTCTGGGAGGCAGAGGCAAGAGGATTGCAAGTGTGAGACCAGCCTACACAATTAAGTGGTTTAGCACGACTCTGACTCAGAAAATGAAAAAGGCTGGGGCTATAGCTCAGTGTGAAGGTCCTGCATTCAACCCCCAGTACCCAAAAATGAATTATGTTAACATGCTGAGTGAAAGGAGCCAGACACAGAAGCGGCACACTGCATGTTTCATTCAGATGACAACCACATGAGAAGGGACAGGAATTACCAGATCAGTAGTTGCTGGAAGATGATGAGACCAGACTATAACGGGGCATGAGGAACTTTTTGGGGTGAAGGCAATGTTCTATATCTTGATAGCTTTGAAGGTTACGTGACCATTCACATTTTTGAAAACATCGAATTGCACCAAGTGTGGGACACATACCTCTAATCCCAGAACTCAGGAGGATGAGGCAGGAGGATTGCCATAAATTCCAAGTCAGCCTGAACTACATAGCAAGACCCTGTCTCAAAAAACAGACAGACAGACAGACAAATAAATCAAATTTCATGCTTCCAAAGGGGGAGGATTTTATTGTTTGTAAATTATAACTCAAGAAACCTGACTTTATAAAATGTTCTGTAAGTTTCAGGTAGTCTGTTTCTTAACCTTTTCTTCAATCTTCAATATTTGTAGTGAATGGATTTACAGAAGTCAGGACTGTTGCCCAGCATCGTGGTGCACACCTGTGATCCCAGCACTTAGGAGGCTGAGGCAGGAAGATCACTCAAGTTGAGACGAGCCTGGGCTACAAAGTGAGCTCAAGGCCAGCCTGAACTGTATAGCAAAACCCTGTCCCGAAACGAAGCTCCCCCCTTGCAAAAAAAACAAGTTAGAATTGTTAAGAAACACATAGATTTAACTATTGCAAAGTAGCTTTTTGTGGCTATATTTTCTTTCCTTTATAATTATTTTGTTCTCCCAGGAGGCAGTATTTGCCCCAGTCAGAGCTGCTGTGTGGCTACTGTCCAAGGACTTCCCCGGGAACCCTCCCTGCCCTCTGGTCATAGGATTGCTGTTTCCTGGATCTTCAGTCTCCCCTGCCATCTTTGGTCTCCATCTTCTTCCTGGCTCTGCACAGCCTCCAGGAACTTCCTGAGTTGGGCCTGTGGGAGAAGGGCTTTCTTTTATATTTTTTTTCCCTTTGAGACAGGGTTTTTCTACACAGTGCAGGCTGTCCTTGAACTTGCCCTGTTTCCCAGGCTGGCCTCAAGCTTGTGAGCCTACTCTCTCCGCCTGCCGAGTGATGAGACTGCAGGGCGCTCCGCTGGGCACAAGTTTTCTAAGTTTTGTGCTCTAAGAGCATCTTTAAGGCCGAGTGTGTGGCACAGTTGTATAGTTCTTGCCTAGTGTGCGGGAGGCCCTGGTAAAATCCCAACACCACAGGGATTAAAAAAAAAAAAAAAAAAAAAAAGGGGAAAATGTACCTGCAAGGATTGGGGATGGGATAGTAAAGGGCTTTAACCCAGGGAGAACTGAGCTACAACAACAGCCTTACTTATTTGTTTGTTTATTTGTTTTTGAGACAAGATCTCTATAAACTGCCCAGGCTGGCCTTGAGCATCAGCCTCGCTTCCTGCGCAGCCTCCGACAGCATCTTTATTCCACTCACAATTGGTTGGTAGCTTGGCAGGCTGGAAATTGCTCACCAGAACCTCAAGGGCCGGTTCCAGCCTCGCTGCTGACGCCATCCCGCCTACTCATCCTTTGGCTAGGACCTGTGTTTTTGTATTTGGAAGCTCTTGGAGTCTTACCTTATTCCCTAGTGTCAAGACGTGGCACAGGGTGTGGATGCCCACACTCACAAACTGTGCGCTAACTAGTAGGACTTCTTCATCACTGTATTTTTTTTTTTTTTTTTTTTTTTTTTTTTTGCAGGACTGGGGTTCGAACTCATGACCTTGCACTTACCAGGCAGGCACTTGTGCCACCATCACTATATTTCTATCCTTCAGTTGTAGGGGTTTTTCTTAAAAGCTTTGACATGTTTCTTTCCCTGTTTTCTTCCTTCCTTTGTGGATTCCTAAAGTCAGATGTTGAATATCTTCGTTGAACCTTTCAGTTGTCTTTTCTTTTCTCATCTTGATCTCTTTGCCTTCTGCTTCTGTTTCTTAGGAGACTCCCCCAGCTTGCTGAGATGCTATCTCAGGTGGCTCGGACCCTGCTTCACAGCTTTAAATATGGCTTCTGTCCTCATAGCTACCAAACTGACATTTCCATCTGGGTCTACCCTAAACCCCAGAATCCGGCGTCACACTGCCTTCCCAGCAGCTCGTCCTTTGCATCTAACAAGCGTCCAGGCTTACTATGTCCCCAACTAAGCTCCTGTTTTCTGACCCCGGGGCTGGACTGGAGAACGAGCTGCTGAGATGACTAAATTAAGGGGAAGGAGATCCTGGATTAGCCAAGGAGCCTCTGGGCCATCACCTGAGTCCTTTCTAAGAGGAAGGTGACAGGGTCAAAGGAGGAAGCAGATGTGACAACAGAAGGGAGTGGCTGGAGTGCACAGGATAGGCTTGTGGATTACTGTGAGGTTCAGGCCATCATGAGCTACATAGTGAGACTCTGTCTCAAAAAACAAAAACCAGGGCCAGTGAGATAGCTCAGTGTTCTAAATGCTGCTTAGACAAGCTTAGGCAACTGCAGGGACAGCAGTTCGATCCCAAGCACCACATGCTGCACCAGCCCCACCCCCAGGGCAAGCTGAGCTGGCCATAACATAAATAAGTAAATAAAGTTTTCAAAAAAAAAAAAAAAAATCCAGCATAGATTCTCCAGAATGAGCCAGCCCCACCAGTTCCTTGGCCTTCTCCCAGCAAGCCTGATTGTACGTATCCAGCCTACAGAACAGGGAGGGAATCCTGGGAGCGTCCACAGCACGTTGTGACAACATCCATCTGCTGCGCATTCATTCTAGCCCTGCCCCTCCCTCAGCCTCTCAGATCAGAGAGGGGCCTTGGGGTTCCCATGGGGACCACATGCCATGTGTTGAGTCTGCACCAGGAAAGTTTTTTTCAGCTTTGACTCTGAAACACTGTCCCAGCTCCCACCAAGTCCAGTGCCACCTGCAGGGCCTCCGGCAGCATCATCCCTCTGTGGCTCAGGGTGTCCCCACAGCTTGAAGGACTGAGTTAGTTTTCCACAGAGTGGGCTGTGACCACACAGTCTCCTGTGCCCTGGCCCCTGTTGCCCTTCTCCACTGCGTGATACATCAAATATCCCTCTTACTGTGCAAGGGAACAGTCACAGGGAGTCTGCCGCAGTCAGAAACAGGACCTACTGCGGTGCCTGCAAATGCCCCTGCCATCTCACTGCCCATTCTCACCTAGCACTGAGTGGAGGCTTTGGAGGGAAGGAAGGAAGGAAGGAAGGAAGGAAGGAAGGAAGGAAGGAAGGAAGGAAGGAAGGAAGGAAAGAAGGAGCTTACTTTTTTATCAAACCTCCAGATTCTCTACCTCACCTGCCAAAGCCAAGTCACCAGGCTGGACCTGCTACGCTACCACCTGTCTCCTCTTTCCTTGTCCCCTGGCTTCTGCTGCCCCTGTGGGAACCTGGGGGTCAGGACAGTGTCATGGGTGCAGGGTGCCCCAGCATGGAGGTTCAGGCCTGGGGGCCCCTATTAGATCTGTGGGCTCACAGAGAGCAGCTGACAGGGCCATGGGAGCCAAGGATTTCCCCCAGGCCCCCTACTGTCTGGCAGCAAGAGGGAAGAGGCCACTAGCCCAGGCTGAGCTCCCCAGCGCAGGCTGCAGGATCCTACAGACCTGTTCACAACCAGGAATTCAAAGGTCAGGTTATTAAGAATGTAGCTGCTGCCACCACACCTGGGGCACAGGCCCCTCGGCCCCCTCTGGGTCTCTGGGCCACATGGGTCCTCACTGCCATGGCTTTGCCTCCATTGCGTTAGCCCTCAGGGTGATCCAGGGGGCACTGGCATTGCCAGGGTCCACCTCTCAGCACTGAGACAGCTACGTCCATGCCCCTGCATGTGCAGCAGGTGCCCAGGACCTAGGGGAGGAGGGACATGCTCACACTGTACGGCTCTCCTGCACGCACTCCATCTCCATCCCAGAAGGCACAGGCCCATCCGCCTCTCAAGGACCCTGGCCTTTCCTCAGCCCTGGCGCCTTCCACTGAAGGTCTCCCAGTGGGACTCTGCAGGAGCGAACAGAATCAGCAAGGCTGGTCAACTTGCAGAGGCCCCAGTGCCTCTGAGTGGTGGGCTGGACCCCTGCCCGGGCCATGGCCTGAGCAGCCTGCAGCTCTCACCCGCACTCACCTGCTTCTGCTGGGCTTGCCATGCCCGAGCTGGCATGAACACTGCCCAGTGGGCCCAGGCTGGAGGTCCGGGTGGTGCCTGCAATGGCAGGGGGCTACCTGCAAGGTGCTTTGGGCAGTTTGTGGGCCTCTGGAGGACCAGGATGGGGCAGCGTAATGTTCTCCCCTGACTCACAGGCTATTCCCAGCTCAGAGTGCAAAGCACTCAGGGCCCTGAGGAAGCTGGGGAGGAGATGGGTTGAGGCAGATGGTGAAGGCGCTGCTGGAGGAGGGCCAGAGGGCGCTCCTGTCCCTGTTGGGTCCTCTGGATCCAAAGGATCAGAGAGCAGCCCCCTGACAGCCTCTGGGTCCTGGGTGTCCCTGACAGCAGTGGCAATGCTAGGGCTACAGTTCCACCACCAAAGCTGCTGGCTTGGGGCATCTGGGCTGTCCTTTACGGCCTTGTCTCCCAGCCTAAGAAAAACACTCTGGGGTCCCTGCCTGCCCCTCCTGGCTGCCCCTGATGGCTGGGTTGTCACTCGTTGCCTGGTTTCAGAGCAGCCTCAGGAGGGTCCGTCCTTCAGGGATTTCCCCTAGGGCCTGTCCCAAGACCCCCAAGGAGTCATCTCCAAGTCCCAAGGGCCCACAGTGGGAGGAGTGTGAGTCTGCTGTTTTGGGCCTGGCTCCAGACTCCATTGGCCCAGCCTCCTTTTGCTTCCTCTGCTGCTTCTCAGTCCTGTGCCCCAGCCTTTGCTCCTGCCCCTGCTAATTCCAGGTTCCCTGGCATCTGGCTTCTCTAGCTGGAATCAACTTGACAGTCAGGTGTGGCAGCACAGGCCTGTAATCCCAGTACTCTGGGAGGCTGAGGCAGGAGGATCTCAAGTCCAAGTCCAACCTGGACAATCTAGTGACCTAGCAAGACCCTATCTCAAAATAAAAAGTAAACTGAAAAAAAAAAAAGTAAATTGAAAAGAGCTAGGGATGTGGATTAAAAAGAGCTGCAGCGTGAAGATCCTGGGTTTAAACCCCCACTAACACACACACACACGCACGCACGCATGCACACCCCCCAAAACAACTGGACTTGGCCTCAAAGGCTCAGCTGGGCACCTTCCTCCAGGAAGCTGAGTCTGGTTTATATAGGCTTAGGGACCCAGCCTGGCCTACACTTCTGCTCCAACCTGGTAAGCTCGGGGAACCGCATGGCTGGGTCCAAGGAGCCTTACTTAAGGGTACCCATTAGGGCTTCACCTTCTAGGACCTCTGGCCTCAGGGTGGGGATGTGTGGCCTTGAAGCTGCAGGAAGAGATGCCCAGCCCCTGCCCCCTGCCTGGGCCTCCCTCCTTCCCTCCCTTCCTCCCTCCCCAAAGGCTGCTCCAGACCATGACCCTTAGTCCCCTTGTTTGTGTATGGAAGATGAGACGGCCCGAAGCCTGGGCTGCAGGCTGCAGCATGTTGGCCTGGTAGTAGTTCCCCACTGCCAGCCATTGCTAATGATAACTTAATCCATCCACCAACCATGCCTATGAGCAAGATCCTATGCCTGGTGCTGACACCTGGGGGAAGAGGTGATAGAGGTCCAGCTTTAGCTCACCCTGGCCTCTGAGCGCCACTGTGGATGTTCCTGCTGGCCTCCTCCACCCCCTGCTCTCAATCCCCACAGTTCCACATGTGCCTTCACTTCGAACGTCCACCCCTCCCCCCTCCCCTCCCCTCGCTGTGACCCATCACCCTGCAAGGAGCTGGCACTCAGAAGCGTGTGAGCCAAGGACGGACCTCAGAGGCCTTCCTGCCTCTGCAGCTGAGATCTAAGCTTTGGGGGCCAGTTGGTGGGCCAAGGACTCAGTGACTGGAGCCACCCTAGGAGGCAGCAGGCTAAGCCAGGGACTTTTAGCCAGGTCTCTGTCCTGTCAGTGGGGCTGGGCTCCAGAAGGCACACAGAGCCATGGTTCCAGATCAGTTTTTAGGCATGCTGGGGACAAGGCATCTAATACTGTCCCACAGCCAGCCTGCCTGGGGCTTGAGTGGCCTGCCAAGCACCCTAGGGCTCCTGGCAGAGCCTGGCTTTCCTGGATCCAGCCCTCTTGCCACGTCTAGTGGTCCCTGCCCAGCCCAGATCCCCAAGCCCCTCTCTGTGCACAGCGGAGCCCTCTGGGCTCCCTCTCCCTGCACTTGCCCTGAAAGTCCACACAGTCCCAGCCCAAATCCTACCCAATCAGGATCAGGCCATCCTCAAGCGCTGTGGCTCTTGACTGCATCAGGATGAAGTCTGATCTTCCACCTGCTCCAGACTCACTGTCCCTTCTCCTGAGAGGGGAGGGTGGTCCACACAGAGAGGCAGTCCTGTCCCTTGTCCTGGGGCTCTGCCTGCCAGTCTGCCCCAGGCCCATCCCACAAGACCCTAGGGGCACGGTCTGAACTTGGTCAGGGTGGGGTGCAGCTCTCTGGCCCTGTGGGGTAGAATCTCAGGCCTGGCCTGTGCCCCCTCCCTAGTACCTCCCTGTGCCAGCCCATCCCAGGGGTGCAGGGCCAGAGCAGGTGGGTTCCTGAGCCAGCCTTGCTTGGGGCTGCACCCTTGCTCTGGCCCCCGGTAGGTCCTAGAGCCATCCTCCATGGGCACTGGATGCTCAGCTGGTCTCCTGCAGATAGAACAGTCACCCATGGGGTGTGATGCCTGAGGCTGGGCTTGTGTCTACATCTGCAGTGTTCCTGGTGCCCTGGCCCAGGGTGGCCTAGTCCCAAAAGAGAGACTCTGAAAAGCCCACCCTGGAGGCAGAGCCTCTTCGGGGGAAGAGAGTGTACTCAGGGTAGGCCAGTGGGCAGGATGTGGGAGCCGTTTCCTACTCCCAGCCACCCCAGCTGGCCCCAGGCTCAGCAAAGTCAGGGGCAGGTTCCCCTTGGAGCAGAAGACCCAGTCAGGAGGTCAGGACCCTGCTCTGCAGGGGCCAAGCAGTCTCCAGCACAGCCCCCTTCTGTGGTGGCCTGGGGAAAGGGCGAGAGGATGTGGGAAGACCACCCGAGGGCACAGGAGCACCCCTTCCTGACCGCTGCGAGGAGAGCAGGTGACCCAAGGGTGCAAGCCTGGCTTCATGCCAGAGCCCAAGTGTCCAATGTGCATCCAGCCAGTGGCTGTGGGTGGAGACTCCCCTATACCACACCCACCCCACCCACACCTCCAGCTGGTGCTGCCGTTTTCCTCAGCACCTTCTCCACCTGCAGCTGCCCCTTCTCCAAGCTGAGGCCTGGACCAGGAGACAACCACTGCACCAACAGTGAGGTCGGCTCTCCCCCATCCCCACCAGACCTCCAGAGCCCATCCTCCTTGCTCATGCCTGAGCTCTGAGCTCCTTTCCCCTCCGTGCTGATCACCCTGGGTCACCCACACACCAGTCTTTCCTTGAAACTCAGCCCCCCTCTCCCTTGAAGGGGCTCAGTTCACCTCTACCTCCAAAGAGTCCCATTCACCTAGGCATAGCCTGTGACAGGACACTCTGCCAGAGGGACGTGCAGGCAGTTGGACATGCAATGGTGAGGGCTTTCAGCCAGGCCTGGGGGCTCCTAGAAGGAGGCCACTGTGGAGGCCTGTGTGCTACGGGGTGCCAAATGCCCATAATTTCTGCTACTCCGGTGGCTGAGGAGGAGGATTACAAATGGCTGAGTATAGCAGGTATTTAGCATGTGTGAGACCTTGGGTTTAATCCCCAGAACTGAAATAAATAAATGAAATCAAAAGCAGTTTTGATGGCATGTTATGCTTATATGTGAGATCACAGACCCCCCCCCCAACCTCTCACCCCCACCCCTGGCTCCTGACCCCCTGGGAAGCCGGTTCCTGTCTGTATTCACACAGCACCACGGCACAGGGCAAAAGGCTGCGGCTGAGGGGGTCTTGTAAAGGCATATTAACTTTACGACCATGAGTGGGGTGGAATCAAGTTGCTGTGTGCCGAACACTTGCCACGGGCCAGGCCCAAGGAGGGGCATGTTCAGCCTGTGTTGCCTCTTTTAGTCTTGAGGTAACCTTGAGGTCAGATGCCCCATCCCTCTGTTGCAGATGTGGAAACTAAGGCTAGGAGACTGCATGATGGAGTGTTGGTAGCAGAGCTGGGATTGGTGCCCTGGCTGCTCCCAGGGAGACTCTGAGCCATCTTGGACAACAACCTCTTTTGATCCAAGTCACCCCCCATGGGCTTCCGGTAGCCAAGCACGGGCTTCCTGCCCTAGTGCCCATGCACACCTCCTGCATGCACTTACACCTTTCTGCAACCTGAACCCTTTTCTTGGGAGCATCCCTTAGTGCAGAGGAAGATGGCGGTGGTGTGGCACCTGTCTCTGGGCCTTCATCCTGACCTTGGGCAGGCACAGCTGAAGGTGGGGACAGGACCTGCTCCATGAAGACAAAGGGAAGCCTGCTTGCCACTGCACGTGTGGGGAATCAGGCTGTGCTACGCTCTCCCTCAGTGGAGACACATCTCCCGTGCCCACTGGGCAGGAGTCTGCTCCTGATGGGCAGGCCTGGGCCCTTGCCAGAGCTGGGGGAGGGGCTTTCTGTTGTGCACTGGGTCCCTCCAGACCAACTCCAGCGGTTTAATCATTAATGGGCACGTTTAGCCTTTGCTTGCAGGCCAGATTCTGGGATCTGTGCCCAGGGTCAATTATCTCTGACACATTATTTTGTGTAAAATCACTTTTAGCTGATAAAGCTGAAATAAACAGAGGTCCATTAACCAACATTAGGCTTTTGAGATCTGGGGTTCCTGGGGAGGTCACCAAGGAACCATGCTTTAGGGTCAGCGAAGTGGCTTCTAGAAAATCTGCTTAAAATTGCAGCCCGCCACTGCAGGGGCTTGGTTTTCAGACCCTATGCACACCACCCCCATCTGCAGCTTTTGGAGTTTGCGGAGTGTCCTGGGGAAGTGCCCATTCCCCAAAGCTTCGTCGGAGGCTGGGGAAAGTCCATGCCTACTGTGACCTGTGCTAGGGTCCCAGAGTGAGAGCAGCTGGTTCCCTCAGCCTAGGTGCAGGGTCTGCTTACCTTAGTGAGGGATGGGCCTCCTGCTCCATGTGAACCCTGGAGGGGGGCCCTAATAGGTCAGCTCACTCACACCTTTTCCTGACCTCTGGGGTTCCTGGCTGACTGCTCACCACCCCTTCAGACCACCCTGTTGGGCACAGGCCTGCAGGCCTCTCAGGCTGTGGACAATGCTGCATTTCTGCTGCTCTCACCTCAGGGAGCACAGCTAGTGGAGGCGCTAAAGGGGCCTGAGCAGAAGGAGGGTGGCAGTCGGTCCCCTCTGCTGCTCTCAGGCTCCGCCCAGGTAGCTCTCCCTGCCTCTCCACTACCTTCTCCCTTAGCCCCGGCCCTGCCACATCTTGGTTCTGATGCATCCCTCTGAGGTGCACCCATCTCCCCTGGCTCAGCTGAAATGCTGCCACTCAATGCCCCCTCCAAGACACCCCTCTTACCTCCCCACATCTTCTCGCCCTCCCAGTTGCTGCTTATCCATCCCGGCACTCTCCTCTCAGAAGGAAGCTTTGGAACCCGCTGTCCTCTCCCTGTCCTGCAGCCCCAGTTGTGTTCCACCTTCCCCGCAGTGCCAGCGCACAGGACTGGTCAGCACAGCCCTGCTCCCTGCACAGTGACTGCAGAGTCAGCTATGTACAGCCTGGGAGCTGCAGAGCTTCTCAGCCAAGAGCCAGGACAAAAGCTCTCGGACAAGAAAGGGCAGTAGGGCCCAGGCCACATAGCATGAGGGGCCCAGCCACAGCCTGGTTTGCCCCAGTGGCCCCAGGCCTCCCTGTGTGGGTCTGCTCTGCAGCTGGGACCATCCCCGGGCCTCATTTCCTGCTGTTCATACATCCAGGCCTACGTGACCTTTGAGGTGTTCCTGTTTACCAGCACCCCCCCCCCAACTCCGGATGCCCAGAAATACTACTAAAACTCCGCCTGGCTTCACGTAGGCAGGCTCCACCAGAAGGGCCGGCCAGGGAGCTGGATTGGCACACCCTTGTTTGGGGCTTGCTCTGCCTCTGGGAGCCTTTCCAGAATCCAGGACACTGAGGGCTCAAGCCAGAGACTCTCAAATGCTGGCAGCTCACTTCAGACCTGCCATAGGACTCCAGACTTGTTCTGGGGCTCTTAGGGGAAACCAGATCTACTGCCCAGGAGCAGACTGTGCCCGAGGGTGCCACCAGGAGACACGATCATGACTTCCTGGGCCATGGTCCCACATATCCCTTCTACCCTGCCCTTTCTGTGAACCTGGCAGCTGCCTGTTCCCAAGGACAGCATGTTAGACCTGGCTTGGGGATGGGGACTTAGGGACGCACCCAGTGCACAGAGAAACTGCAAGCAGAGTTCGGCTTATTCTCCAGAGCTGCAGCCTGCACCATCCCCAGAGAACCTTGCAGAGCAGACTCTAAACTGAGCATAGCCCTCCTGAGGAGGAGGAGAAGGGATAGCACTCCTGTGGCTCTGCAGGAGTCAGCACGGACAGCATGGTGTGGGCACAAAGGCCGTGGGCTCCAGGAACATCTAGGACAGAAATCTCCCTGACAAACAGGCTGCCTTATCTGCCGCTCGCCCACCCGGCCAAGAGCGCAGATGATGTTTTCCAGATGCCACGGAGCCGCCTCCACTCTCTGCCTGCCCAGCCTGTTCCCGCCGAACGAATGCTTTGTGTGTGTGCCAAGTAGTAAACCTTGGGCCCTGGGGCGGAGCGAGAAGCAGGGCGGGGTCCCCCCAGCCCAGCAAGCACTTCTGTGTGGGCCTGGGAGGCCCAGGCCTGGGCTTCCTGACCTCAGGGGCTCCCCTGGCTGGGGACGCCCTGGTGCAGCCCCCTCCAGGTTCTGTACCCATGGATTTGGCTCCTGACAGGCTGGGCAGGAGGTAGGGAAACCTGGTCACTCTTTCCCGCACATGTGGACACTGCTGGATGAGCCAGACCTGCCCTTTCCCTGCCCCCAAAGCCAGCAGGGAGGCTGCTGGAATGAGGGAGTTGTGTGGGCAACAGTGGCCCTTGGCTTGAGGGCGATATCAGGAGACTGGCACAACTTGGGTTTGGCACTCAGGACAAGACCTTTCAAGCACCCAGGGGAATGGCAGGCATGGAGGAGGGGCAGGTCCTCTTGCAGGTCAGGCAGGGCTGCATCTGCACTGGGCACCAGCAGAGGGCACAGGACTTAGGAGCGCTCTGGAGGCCCAGGGCATCTGGGGCTTGGGTGGAGCTGGCTGAGCACAGGACATGGGGTGGGGACCTTGGTGGGAGAGCCCCAGAGCTGCCTGGATCCTCCTGTCTCAGATGCCTGCCTGAACTCCCCTGGTGTCTCCTGCTCGTTTGGCCTGTCGGGACCTGCGGATCTCAGGAGACCCAGACAAGTTCATTTCCATTCAAGACTCCACAATATCCCTGAGGACTCTGCCAGGCCGTCACTAATTGCTAGTTTGAGACCTGGGTTTCTCAAGGTGGGCCTTGCCTCTCTTCTGCTGTGAAGTGTGTGTGAGGCTGGTCTCCTGCAGCTAAAGCTGGGGCAAGGTCTGCTCCTGTTGTAGCAGCCACCACAGAGGAGCTTGCAGGATAGGACCCTACCACTGTATTCTCTACGAGGGCCCCTTGCCCCATGGCCAAGTCTGGGGTGGTCAGCTTGCCTCACTAGCATCGGTAAAATGGTACATGATGCAAGATGACAAATCAGAAGCTCCTGCTTGGAAAACTGACCCTCGATTGATCTTTAGGGCCCTAACCTTAGGGCTGGGCCATAACTACTTTGGAGCTGTCCTAATTCCAAATTATAGCAAGCTTAATGTAAAGACCTTTTTTTGTTTCACTTTGTTTTGTTTTTTTGTCTTTTTGAGACAGGGTCTTGCCATGTAGTTCAGGCTGGCCTTGAGCTCACTTTATAGCCCAGGCTGGTCTCAAACTCTGGATGAGCCTCCTGATTCTCCTGCCCCAGCCTCCCAAATGCTGAGATTACAGATGTGTACTTAATGTAAAGCTCTTCATTGGGTTTCTTCCCTGTTTTGTTTTGGTTTTAGCTTCAGATAGGCTCTTGCTGTGTTTTCTAGTTGGTCTTTAACTCACTTTGTAGTCCAGGCTGGCCTCTGATTCTCAGTGATTCTCTTGCCTCAGCCTCCTGAGTACTAGGATTACAGGAGTGCACCACCATGCCTGGCATTTAAAAAGAAATCTTTTATGTATTTATTTGCTATATGGCTTCCCTAAGCAGCTCCCACTCGTAGTGAGCCTCCTGTCTCAGCCTCCCCAGTGCTGGGATTATAGACATGTGCATCACACACAGTTTCAGTGGTCAGCACAGCCTGCGGTACCAGGGATTGAACTCAGGACCTTGTGCTTTCCAGAAAGGCTCTCAGATGGTCAAGGGCTATCTCCCCAGCCCTGCTTTGTTTTGTTTTATTTGGTTGTGTTTTCTCAGAGTGTCACTGTGTAGCTCAACCTGACCTTGAATTCACTATGTAGCCCAGGCTGGCCTAGAACTCAATCTTGCCTTAGCCTCCCAAGGGCTAGTCTTGCACATGTGCATACTACATCTGGCTGATTAGTTTTTTGTTTTGTTTTTGTCTTTTTGAGACAAGGTCTTGCTATGCAGCTCAAGCTGGCCATGAGCTCACTTTTGTAGCCCAGGCTGGTCTTGAACTGACACTGATCCTCCTGCCTCAGCCTCCCAAGTGCTGGATTACAGGCCTCTGCCACCATGCCCAGTCTTGGTGGCCCACTCGTCACATCCAGGGACAGGGCTAGCACAGTATGTAGTGCTGGGGATTGAACCCAGGCCCCTGTGCTTGCCTACGGCGCAGGTGCTGTGTCCTCTGAAGCTATCTCACCCACCCCCTAGCTTTATTTTCAGTGGTAGAATGTGGCAACACTTTTAAAGAGCATGAAGTGTTTCAGTGACCTGAGCAAAAGAAGGTGACCTTCTAGGCAGAGACGCTGATGAAGTCAGAAATAAAGACAAAAAGCAGATTGGTCATCTCCAAGTTGCTTTCCTTGTAAGGTAGGGACAGGAGAGAAAACAATAGAGGAATAATGGACTGATTAACGCCAGGTTACTTTTTTTGGGTAAGGATTTAAGGCAGAAGGAACGTCACTCTCCGCCCATTGACCCAGGCCATTTGGGAAATCCGGCTGTTATCTCTGCACCTTCCGGAGGGAGGGTCAGGGAGGAAGGGGGCTTCCCTTTGACAAAGGAGCTTTCACAGGAGTGCCTCCATTTCCACTTGTAGTTGAGTCAGTTGAGGCCCTGTGTCTGCCCACATTTTTTTACTTAGTAGTATAAAGACAAATATGTTAATTTTATACTGTATATTAAAATATTTTCCTCAACCTGAAAATTTATTCTCTCTCTGTCTGTCTGTCTCTGTCTCTGTCTCTGTCTCTCTCTCTCTCTCAGCAGAGGTCTTGCTCTGTAGTTCACACTGGCCTTGAACTCACTAACTCACTGTGGAGCCCAGGCTGGCCTGGAACTCAAGGCAATTCTCCCAGCTCAGCCTCTCTAGTGCTGGGATGACAGGTGTGGGCCACCAAGCCTGGTTTTATTTTCTCCCAATTTTAAGAGAAATAAGGTCACTCCTGAGGGCTGCGCCTCTGAGCTCGCAGTGCCTGGCACTGCCCTGGTCTAGGCACTGCCCTGCAGCCATCAGGCTCTCCTTGGATCCGGAGACCCTCAGCCCTTGGCACTGCCCTCAGACATGCCCAGCTGAGCATGGTGGCTGCATCCCACCCCAGCAGCCACCTGCTCACTCTTTCCCCTTGTTTGGAAGGTGTGGCCATGGACAGTCCCCAAGGGTTCGTATGCAGCATTCTCCCTAAGCAGTTTCCTCCAGACCTCAGAGCCAGCCTGCCTTTCCTTTCGCCCAAGGAAGAGAGAAGAAGCTGGGGTGGGCAGAGGACAATGGGTGAGGCAGTAGGGACCAAGGACAAGGGCTCCCCAGGGCCCCCAGGTGCCCACTCTGGCACCAGGTCAGCTCCTCCAGCACCTTGGCCTGTTCTGCATTCAGCCTGGGCTAGCAGAGCTGTCCCTGAGGCCACCTGCTGCAGATGATCCCCTTAGGGGACATGATTCTCTCTAGTGTGTGGAGTCAGGCCTAGGCCAGGAGCTAGAGGTGTTACTGCCTGCTGTCCCTGGCTCCCTGGAGAAACCCTGGGCCCTATGGAGCCCATCAGCCTTGGCCTAGAACTGGAAGAGGAGCAGAAACCGGAGGTGGAGATTGAGGCTTCAGCCACTCCGGCACCGCCGCTTCCACCACTTGGAGACTGAGACTCTTGCCTACCCCTCATGAGCCCAGCCTCCAGCCCTCTGGCCCTTAGGTGTCTCCTGGGCCTCTAAAGCCTTCTGGGGTGGATTCTGGTGGGGACACTGATTCACAAGGGGGCCAGGCAGGCTGAGACAGAAGTTGGCAGCTGGCCAGGCCAGGTGGACTTCTGGGGTCTCCCCACCCTTCCAGGGAATGGGCATGAGGTGTGGGAGGTCAAATGTTCATTCAGAGCCCCAGCTGGGTGACCACGGCCTGCAGGACAGTCCTGGGCCTGGTCCTAGCCTCCCTGCTGGGTTCATCTAAGTTTCTCAGGCTTCACTGTGTTCTCTCGGTCCCTGTCACTGACTACTTGGGTGCTCCCCTTCCTGGTCTCTGCCTGGCCCTCTTAGAAGGGACAGAGTTCAGAACCACAGGCCGGGGCTTCTTTCTAGCCAACACCCCGACTGGGCAGCTGGGGCACCTGGGATTCCAGCTCTCTCCTGCCTGGACAAAAGGGTGGGAGCAGGCCGCCCTGCAGGAGGAAGGGCTCCAAGACTAGCAGCATGAACTTGGGGCTCCCTAGCTGCCACTGCCCATGCCCCCACCCCACTCAGGTTCCCCTCTGAGGCCTGGTGTGAGGTGAGTTGCAGTGGTGACCTCACCACAGAGGCAGGAAGCCAGCACTGGGCTGTTGTCTCTCTTCATGCCCAAGGCCTACACGGAACAGAGGCCGGGCCTGCAGGCAGGAAAACACTGGGCCTGGGCTGCCGTCACAAAGGCCACCTCCACAGGCTGTGGTGGCCCTGCAGGAAGCACCGCTGTGTGAACACAAGTGTGGGGAATGGCATAGGTTTGTCTCTAGTTTGACTGTTTCCTTTTTCTTTTTCTTTTTCCTTTTTAAAACCCAGGCCTGGGGGCCTGCGGCTTAGCACAGTTGTTTAAGCACCTGCTTGGGCAAAAGTAGTCAGGCGTGGGGGACCCGGGTTCGATCATAGGCTCCACCAGACTTACCGGGCCCACCCTTAAAGCAGCCTGAGCAAGCCAAAACAAAACAAAACAAAACATGTCCTCCTATAGCGGGAAGTCTCTCAGAGGAGCCATGGGACAGCAAAACTCCGTCGGGTGGCCTGAAGGAGGGCAGGTGACAGTGAGGGGTTCCCTGGCCCCAGCCTTCAGGCTCCTCTGTATATGTGGGGGAGGCAGAGCCACCATTCCATCGGCCTGGTACAGAGGCTTCAGGAGTGCTGCCCTCCTAGGGCACCAGGTGCGGGCTGTGCTGGGGCCTTTGCTACTTCCACCATGGACGGATGCCTCATGCATCTGAAGTGGGGTCTGTTTTCCCTTCCTGGCTGGATCCAGGCCATGCATGGCCTCCAGTTCCATATGTGTCGGTGCTATGGGCTGAGTGACACTGCTGTGGACTAGGAAAGCCTGTGGGGCAGCCCACCTCCACTCAGCTGGGGGAGGGAAGCCTGTCCCTACTTAGACTAGGCCAAGGAAGCAGCTGGGAAGCCAGACAGGCAGCACAGGAGGTGGCTGGCATGGCTGGCGCTGTGGCCAGCATGGCCTGCGGTGCTCTTGGCTCTTCTGTGCCGCCCCATCTGGCTGTCTGGGAAACATTGAATGGGAGCGGATATTAGCTTGGGAGGAACCAGGGTTCTGCCAACCCTGAGGCCCGGCCTCGCCCTAAGCCCAGCGCCGCCCATTGAGCCTTGAAAGGGCTTGTCCTCAGCGCGCATCCTGTCTGTAATCAGAAAACAAGGCTCTCAACTCGGTGGAACAATAGCTTCCAGCCAGCTGGGGCAGCATTCCATAAGGCCAGGTGGCTCCAGAACCCTGGCAGGTCAGTGAGCAGATGCTCAGTGTCACTGGCCTGACCCCTGAGGCCCAGGGGCACTGTGTCCTGTGAGAGGCCCAGGGTCTCCTGGGACCGTGCCCAATACCAGGGCCCTCTGTCCCCTTGGGAGCACAGAGTTTCCTGCAGTGCCACACCTGCCTGTGGAGGCAGCCTTCATGAGGGCAGCCCGGGCACCATGCCCTCTTGCCTGCTCCATGCCCAGCCACTGTTCCGTGCCCAGCCTCCTCTCAGCCTGTGGGCTCAGCATGGGATGGGGACAGAGGACAGAACAACCCAGGGCCTGCTAGGAGGCCAGCAAGTGCTGCCTGCCTCTGTGGTGAGGTCACTGCTTAGACTCACCTCTTATTCTGGGCCTCAGTGGGCCAGCCCCGAAGTCCCTTTCCCCCCTCATGACCTGCAACTCCCCCGCTTTTTTTTAAACTTTATTTATGTTATGGATGGCTCAGCCTGCCCTGGGGGGTGGAGCTAGTGCAGAATGTGGTGCTGGGGATAGAACTGTGGTCCCTGTGGTTGCCTAAGCTTGCCTAAGCAGGCGCTTTAGACTGCTGAGCCATCTCGTTGGCTCCACTCTCCTGCTTCTGATGCTGGAGACTTCATCGTGCTAACGTCAGCCCCAGCCTCAGTCGAGTGTGAGCTGGGAGATCAGAGCAGGGTTGGGGGCTGTGGGTTTCCGCTGCTGGTCCTGGAGCCCTTCCTCCTTCAGGGGGCCCTTCCGTGGCCAGGCCAGGCTCAGACTGGGAAGGGCCTGACTCTAAGGCTGGTCTCCTGCCCTGCTGTGTTCTGAAGGACATAGGTCACTCAGATTATTGTCATGTGGGCCATCACGAGGCCACTGCTACCTCCCCGAGTTTGTGGTGGAGGTGAGGGCCCCCACTCCAGAGCCATGTGCTAGCCGGCAGGCCTGGAGCTGGTGGGCCACCCTTGGCCCTCGTGCCGAGTTGCCATCCCTCCTGCCCGCTCAGCAGTCTTCTTCATTGCTCTGAAGGCACCCAGCTCTGGGGCTCCAGCTTCCTCCCAGCCCCCAACCCTGCTCCACTGCCCAGGGCTCCTGGCCCGTGGGCATCTGGCACCTGGGACCTGCCCTGACAGCGGTCGTGGACCGGCAGCAGGTGCAGCCTCCTAGGAGGCCTCTGGCCCCGGGCTGGCTCTTGTTGGGACCCTCTCAGGACTGCATCCTGCTGGCTACTTGCACTCACTGTTCTCCTAAGCGCTGGTGCAATGCTTCAGGCTGAGTGACAGACTTAGAGAAGCCACCAAGGCTCATGGTGGCAGGGGCCGGCCTGTGGCTAGAGGCTGAGTAAAGCCAGTTTCCCCAAAACTCGACATGGAGCTGGCCCCTCAGCTGGCTCCACCAGGCCTGGGAGGTTCCAGCTGCTCATCCAGAGGAGTGCCACCATTGTCAAAGGGCACCGACGGCCACTTGGCCTCAGCATGGGCTGAGGTAGCAGGGGTTTGTTTATTTATTTTTGAAGTGCAACTTTTTTTTTAACATTTTATTTTTTTAAAACTTTATTTATTTATGTTATGGACAGCTCAGTCTGCCCTGGGGGTAGGGCTGGTGCAGCATGTGGTGCTGGGGATACAAACTGCGGTCCCTGCAGTTGCCTAAGCTTGCCTAAGCAGGCGCTTTAGACCAGTGAGCCATCTCACTGGCCCTGAGGTAGCAGGGGTTTGGAAAGACCACCCTTGGTAATTTCGCTATTGCCGGGATACGAGCTTGCTGGCCTCTTTTGGGCTTGCCATACGTTTTACCGTCTGGTTAATTAATTTTGTGTGGCAGGAGGAACCTGACTGCTGGGTTTTCAGGCTTTTCCTCACCTGCAGGAACCTTTTGCTAAAGTAGCCCCCAGGACATGCCAGGGCTTGGTGTCTAGCCCTCCTGAAGCTTCCCATAGGGTGGGACCTTTGCAGGCTGGGCTGCCTTAGAATTCTCTGATCCAGGGGGCTGGGGAGATAGCTCTGTGGCACAAGTGCCTGCCTGGCAAGTGCAAGGGCATGAGTTTGAACCCCAGTCCTGCAAAAAAAAAAAAAAAAAAAAAAAAAAAAAAAAAAGAATTCTCTGATCCAGAGTTCAACCTGAGGTCAGCCTGGAGGAGGTGACAACACATGCTTGTTGAGTGAATCAGTGACCACACTGGAAGTGTGGGAATGAGAGGAAAAGCACAGGAAGTGTGGGGCCCTCATTAGCCATTTAGGACGTCATCCTCCCTGTGCATTTGCAAGGAATTTTTAAAAATTTTATTTACTTAAAACTATATAGGGGGCCGGCGAGATGGTTCAGTGGTCTAAAGC
>PVKN010013830.1:0-19632 GCA_004027915.1 Capromys pilorides | reverse complement strand
TTTCCTGCAAACGTTGTTCTCCTTCTATAGTTGTGGAAGAGTGATCTTGCTAGTTCCTTGGCAGAGCTTTGACACAGACATGACAAGTGACGAATGTGTGTGCTCAATTAAATAGTATAGCTCTCCAATATGGATACAGGATATGTCTTAGAAGTGTCACCCAGCAGTGAACAGATAATCAAGGTGACCTATTGATGGGGACAGTAGCTCTGTTCCCTACTATATTCTGAGCACTTTTCTCTTTATGGTGGGAAGTGAAAACCCTTTGACTTTTTTTTAAATTTGAGACAGTATATGTCTACATTTCCACTTCATTCATTGAGCTGACTTTAAACTTTCAAATGCTAACAGAACTTGCCGTCTGCTACTTATACCTCTTCAGTGACTTTCTTGCCACTCTTGGATTATTTATTAACCAAACTCTTCACTTTGGCAAAAGGTTGCCACTCACTTCTCTCCAGGCTTCTGACCTTCTAGCCACAGTGTCGCCCTTTCAGACTATCACACATCCTACTGCTGTTACTCCTTCTCACTGAAATGATCTTCTTCACCTTGGTCTGGCTCTCTGTTAATCACTATTTTAATGGCAGTCCCTCTAAGGTCTTCTCTGACTGCCCCATCTAATGCAGCTTTATATTTACGACAGTTAAGCTTAATCATCAACTTCTTTACGTTCAATATTTAGGTAACCAACAGCATCAAAGAATAAAGGTATTTTCGTTAACATAATTGTGGAAATAAATATATATTTCAGAGCCACTAGAAATAAGCAGTAGTGAAACAGTGTTCTTTGAGGTTCAGGGCAGCCTTAAAGATTTTGAAAAGATTTCTAGACTTGTTTTTGTGATTTTAATTCATTTAGTAACTGTGTTTCTTGATTACGTCATTTAATTTAATTAGTCACTATCTCCTGGGGCTTCAGATGATTAGAGTGATTTATCATTGTTTTACAGAGCTGTTACCCCTTTACAGTTTTGAGTAGGAAATTGCCAAATGGTAGATACACGTCTCTGTTCTCCTTTGGTTTTTCTCTGTATTATATGACAAAGATGTCAGGTTTTTTCCTTGAAACTCTACTTTGTGAACACCAAAAGTGCTTGCAATCCCACTACTCAAGAGGTTGAGGTAGGAGAATTACAATTTTGAGGGTTAATCAGGGCCACTTAGTGAGATGCTATCTAAAATAAAAGGAGCTGAAGATACAGCTCAGTACTTCCTCATTCAATCCCCAAAACAGGGAAAAATAAATTTTGTTTTAAAAAAACTTCTTTATCTCAGCGACACTGCTTCTCTTTTCTCTTTTATACCTCATCTAATGATACTTCCTCATTGAACAGAGATTCTATTCTTCGCCAGTACCAGCTGGCTTTGGACCTTCGGGCTACCCCAGCATATACCATATGGTAAAACTGCCACAGGACAATGAGAAATAATGAGTTGTTATTTAGCCACTATGATTTAATGTTATTTGTTGCACAGAATAAGAAGTCAAGCACCAAAATTCACGTTCTGCCATAACAAAATATGTGACATTAGCTTTAGAGTAGGTGGCAGAGAAGGACGTAAGAATAAGAGTACCGCTAATGGTGACTGAAGGTCAGTGAGGAAATTGGAGGTTATAAAGTGATATCCTTGTTTTATTATGGACAAAAGAAATGAGCAAAAGCCTCACCTCTAGTAACATAGAAATAGTTGTGTGTAACAACTAACATGTAGGTGACATTTATATAATGTAACTGTGTTGCATATGTACAACATAAAACAGAAATATGTAACCTGTAGCATAGAAAAACTAGTGAACATGTGGATCTAAGAATTTTTAGCAGAACATTGGACACAGAAACTGGCTCCCAGGGCTGACGAGATAACTCAGCAGACCAAACACCTCCTTAGGCAAGCACAGGGACTGAGATTTGATCCCCAGGCTCACATGCCATGCCAGCCCCACCCATGGGTGCACCAGCAACCAAGACTGGGCATGGTGGCACACAACTGTTATCCCAGCACTGGGGAGGCTACAATCAAGAAGGTCACTAGGAGTCCAAGCTGCATTTTATGACCCTGTACCAAATACATAAATTAAAAAAAAAAAAAGTGATTCCCTTTTTCAACCCTCTATGGCCATAGTATAATAAAAGATGGATTAAGACAGTTACTTAGACTTTACTTGGACTTTAGAGGAAATATATCTAATCCAGAATTTTCTAGAGTTATAAATAAAGCTATTTCTCTTCCCTAGCTTTTCCACACAACAAAAGGTACTAAAAGAAAGAAATGGTCTCTTGTCTGGAGATCAAATCCAGAGCACTACTGCCAGTACAACGTGGCCTCAAGGTAAAAATAAAAAGCAAAGGCACAGCCATAAGACCTTGTATTACAACCTCAAAAAAATTTAAGGCTGTTCCTCCTAAGTCCTATGGAAGAAAGGGCTTTTAAGAGTCTCAGAGTGCTGGGGAGATAGCTCAGTAGAATAAGTGCCTGTCTGGCAGGTGGTCCTGAGTTCAATACCCAGTAGGGAGAGAAAAAAAAAAAAAAAAAAGAATCTCTGGGGCATTGTCCCATGATGGCACAATTGTGGATTTTGCACCTGAATGCCCTGGGATCTCGAAACTTTTGGGAGAAGGCTTCTGGGCTTGTATGTAGGAGGAACATAAATCTCTTATGGGTAGAGGGAAGATGGGCTGTGATGGAATAAATATGGCTGCAAGTTCTTTACCATTCCTGCCACTAAAAGGTATAGTCTAAAAGGTATATAGATAGTCTGCTGCCTTTCCCCTAGTATCTGCACTGGCCTTGTGACTCCCTTGAAGATAAAGTATTTTAAGATGTAGCTCTTCATGGCTTCTTCAAATGCCACTACTTGAAAGGTCTGTGACTCTTACTTATGTGTGTGTGGTGCACCGTCTCAGAAACCCTCATGTCTCTGAAGGCTCAGAAAGTGCCACATGGCACTTATGAAGAAGTTATCAGCCCGCAGGCGCAGCTGCCCACATGAAGAATGAGTACCTTTGGACCTCCCACTCGTCCTCCAGCTAGCCAGTACCATAAAGTAAAAGAACCTCCCACAAAAATCTTGAGGAAAACAAACTTAATTTTTAAAAACCATCAGGAACTTTTTTAAGTAAATAAAAATAAAAAACTGTCTGGGTTTGGAACATAGAGTGAAGCATGCCCAAATCTCCTTGGGTGATGCTGAGTTCTGGCCACTTGCCTCTCAAGGCCAGTTCAAAGACTCCATCACCTTATATACCCTACATAAATATTGAGAAGATTGTTCCCAGAATTTTGCATTTTTATACACTTAGTTTATTGTACATTCAATACATATTATGTGCTAGAAGCCATGAAGCTACAATAAGAGCATAGGACTAAGATCTAAATCTGTCTCCCACTTCTCCAGGGACCTCTGTCCATGTTGCTAGGTGTAATCATATTTCAATCCCCAGTAACAGCTTTTTGTTACTATGATGAAATGCCTGAGGTAGTTCCATTTTAAAAGGAAAGGTAGGGCTAGAAAGAGAGCTTAGTGGAATAAGTACTTGCCTGGCAAGCACAAGGTCCTGAGTTCAATCCCTTGTACAACCAAAAAGAAAGAAAGGAAGAAAGGAAGAAGGGAAGGGAGGGGAGGGGAGGAAGGAAGGAAAGAAGGAGTATTTTGACTTACGGTTTTAGAGGCTTTGATCCATGGTAAGTTGGCCCCGTGTCTTGAGTGAGACAGCACATCATGACAGGAGGATGTAGCAGAGGAAGCAACTTAACTTATAGTGGCCAAAAAATAACAGAAAAAAGGAAGGGACCTGGCCCCAGTGACCCCTCAAAGGTATCCCTGCAATAAATTCTTCTGGCTCTTAAAGTTCTGCCACCTCTCAGTAGTTCCATAGACTGGGGACCAAGCTTTACACACATGAGCCTTGGAGAGGGCCCAAACCCAAACCATAAAGTAGCTTTTCATCTCTTCTCTCTTTTGAAACATATTATAAAATTTGTCTTATTTCTCACCCCCTTGATTCAAATAGACTTTCCACTGCATCTGTGTTTCTGATCTCTGCTGCTCCCTCACTTCTTCCTTGCATGCCTGAGTCTCTGAAGGTCTCCTGTAGGAGGTGGTAGCTATGACTGTGGTCTGCAGGGAGCAGTACCCTAAACATCTAGTACAACTTCCAAGAAGACTTAAAAGGTAGACCCTTTTGTCAGATAGTATGCTGGCAATTTGTTGTGTGACTTTCCTCTTTCCAGGGAGAATTCTGGCCTTACCTAGACTTCTTAGAGCTACTCTGTTGTTGGGGCTTATGATTAGGCTTCTTATAACAGTGACTCCAATGTGAAGCCAACCAAGATTGGGAACTACTGTCTTAGACATGTGATTCTCCAAAGCTGGTTCCTAGACCCATGCCATCAGTATTAAGTAGGTATTTGTTAGGAATGCATAGACCTAAAAAGTCAAAACTCTGGCTGCTGTTTTACTAAACTTTTGCTGACTTTAACAGACATTGATAGAGAAACACTATACTGCCTAAATCTTAGTTTCCTTTCTTGATCTCAAAACTGCAGCTAAGTTTGGAGAGCACTTGTTACCTGAAAGTCTCTGTACTGGTATGTGAAAGAATTGGTAAGGGACGTAACAGTGTGATGTATCAAGTTTGTCTTTGTCAGTGGTCACCTGAGTATGTGAGAAATGTCAAATGCTTGTCCTCAGATTTCTGAAGAGTGAAGAAATTGTAAATTAATCAGAAATTCTCTTACACTGTTTCCTAGAGAAAGAACTCAAAGAGGTAAAGTTAATCTCAGATCCAAAAAAATTGATGGGAAGCAGCACTAAACATTTTGGAGGGATGTAAGATGATTTTGAAATCAGTATTTAGAACAGTCGTATAGAGAACGCCCACTTTCTCTCTGAAACCAGAGGCAGGTCTTTGAAGTAGCATCCAGCTCTCAGCATATGACTTTAAGTATCATTTGATCATCTACTTATTTTTCACTCATTATTTTGGAAATGTGTTCAAAGTAAAAGGAAGACTAGGAAATAAAGATGCCTAAGTTGAGGTTGTTGTTCCAGTCTTATAGACTCTAGGGTAAGATTGCCAGATGAATTTATGTGCTTTGAAAAGCATTTGTGATTAGGATCATAAAATTCATTTTAACTCTTGACGTATTTCTTTGAAATGATCTAGTACATGTATATATTTGTTTGTTTCTTTATTTATTTATTTTATGGCTGGCTCAGCCTGCCCTGGTGGTGGGGCTGGCGCAGCATGTGGTGCTGGGGATCGAACCGCAGTCCCTGCAGTTGCCTGAGCTTTCTAATGGCTCTAACTCCAGGTAAGCCCTTCAATTAGAAAAATTAGCAGCATTTAGAAATGCTTGAAACCTTTCACGTATCCTTAAATCCAGATGCTATGCACATTTGGTACAAAATGCATAGTAGAAAAATATTTAGCAAAGAAAGTAGATCATGTGGTATGCAGTCATACAGCTGGAGACTTTGTGGAAAACAATTTGTATCTTTGTTTTTCAAGATTCTAATGAACTCAGTTATAAAGCAGATGTTGAAGGAAAGAGTTAAATAGCTTTTGAGAAAACAGACTGTGGCATAGTTAATTGGATTTAGCGAGGCCTTGTGACCAGGCTTGGGATTGGAGTTCTTAGGTTCCAGTTGTAATTTCATTTCTTGCCAGCTTTGTTACTTCAGCAAAGTTAATTGTTTGGAACAGTCTCATTTTTTTTCTATTTTTAATATGTGTAAAGGAGTGCCACTGTGAAATGTTCTAGTGAAAGTAGATGAGCAGATATCAGATTAATAATAATAGATTTATTTGTTCTTATTGACAAGGACCCACTAAAGTAAATTTGAATTCAATGAGTAAAGGATAACTTATAGTTTTCTTTGTTTTGTTCTACTGGGGAATTAAACCTTCTTGCCTTTCTTCCATCCCAATTTTTCTTCTTCCCTCCTACTTTTCCCTCTTCTCTCTTCTCCCTTCCCCTATCTCCTTCCCCCTCCATATCTCTCTCTCTCCCCCCATCTCTCTATCTCTGTATCTGTCTCTCTTTGTTTTCTTTTTTTCTGAGGCAGGATTTAGCCAAATTGCCCAGGAATTACTCAAACACTTCATTATTTTATCTCAGTCTTCTGTCTCAGATTAAAGGTACATACTGCCACGCCCAGCTCAGTTTACAGTTTCTAAGTTTATAGCTCCCATTTTTAAAAAGAAAAACAAGGGAAGTTCTTTGCAATTAATTTTGAAGTTAGAATAATTATGAAAATTCTGTTTGTTATCCTGCTAATAAGTCTGTAAGCGTTTCTCATTATAATTATTTTAGAACACTGCTGTCGCTTGGGCCTGATGTCTCTTTTTCATATAGGCAGTGTCAAAAAGTAGAACATCCCATCAACTTAGGAATGGATAAAAAGATGTGATCTTTTTATACGATGTAGTACTGCTTTGCCATAAGGAAGGATAAACTGGAGACTTTAGGTGCATGGATGCAACCCAAGACCATACTCATAGGAGAAATAAGTCAGTCACATGTGTAAACAACGTATTTTCCCCATAGTGTGAGAAACTGAAAGAATAAGATCCAAAATACAGGAGATATTGTGAAATGGAAACTATTCAAAAGGAACGAGAAACTGGGATAGGGCAAAGGAGAAAAGTAGGAAGGAAAGAGCAAGAAATAAAAAAAGTAAGATAGATAGGATAGTTAAGATAGTTATACTGCTGATTTCTCTTAACTCACTAAAAGAAAAGTTTATACCAATATTATTTGGACAGTTAAATGCTTATATCTTGTACTCTGAGTAGCTAATTTAAATATAACAGCACATAGTATATTAGTCATTGTTACTCTCCTATTGTTTTTGAAATTTTGGTGTTTGTTTTCCCTAAATGTTTTAAGTAAAACATATTTATAGCATTCAAAAAACCTGCCATGTAAGGGCCTTGTGGCTGTGTGGCACTCTGGTACCATGCAGTGAGTCCTTTCTCAGCACTGTATCGGCGCTATGGTAGGAGGTGGAAAATGTTTGTGGTCTCATAGTACTAAAAAATAAAATTTTTCCACTCAATTTTTAAAAATTGTCTTAACAGTTTCCTGAAAACTCAAACTTGTATTTGTAATTTAACTCTTTAGTTATTCAATAATGCCTTTATTCATCTACAAAGTCTATGACTAGATAACCAATGATCCTCCTGCCTCAGCCTTCTGAGTGTTCGGCCTACAGTTGTGCACCACCATGTCCAGCTCAGCTAGCTATATTTAATAACTAGTAAGTTCAGGAAATGTCTAGCCATATGTCTGAGCCATGTCTAAAAACGTTGTATATCTTTTTCTTTTTTCTTTTTAAATAATTCTTTATTTTTATTTTGCATTATGGCTGGCTCAGTCTGCCCTGGGGATGGGGCTGGCGCAGCATGTGGTGCTGGGGATTGAACTGCGGTCCCCGTGGTTGCCTAAGCTTTCCTAAGCAGGAGCTTGAGACCGCTGAACCATCTTGCCGGCCTCTTGTAAATCTTTTTCTAATGAAACCAGTAGGCTAAATTTTTGGAGCATTGAGCCTTATTTACATAAATGTAGTTTTAAATCAGAGAACAAAAATTACATGGTTTGACAAGCCATCTAATAAATGCAAATAAGACCAACTTTGTATGAGGCAGAGTGAGAGAAATTAGCATATTTAAATTAGTTGGAGAAAGCTAAATGTTATAAATACAGAATTTTAAAATATGTTGCACCTAAATTTCTGTAGAAAACTTCTGTGTTTTAAACCAAGTTCAGGGAGTATGATCTGATGTGTGGGTGGGGTCCTGAATTACAGCTTTGCCAAAATAGGCTCCTCTGTGAAAAGAAAAGTGGCTTATGGAAGTCCATTGGCCATGTCATGTCTGTTGATGGAACAGGTCTTTGGAAAGAGTGTTTCCGATATTTTTGTTTGAATGAGTCCACATCTTTCAAGATATTTGTTTTCTCATAGAATGAAGACAAACTCAGAAATGGTGTGTCTAAGACACTTCAAAAGGTGCAGACCTCCTGATTGAAGCATAGCTGAAATATCTGACTAATTTTTTTCATTATAGTAAGTATAGCTTGTTTTGGTCAGTAAATCTCTCTTTTCTGTCAGATGTCTTTATCATCATGTGAGCTATTTGTTTTCATTCTTCTGCAATTTCACTGCATATTTTAAATTTAACTCTTGGGAACCGACAAAAGACAAATAAACTCAGAACTAGAAAAGCCCATTAAAATAGCCCATCATCACTATGTAGATGACTCCTTTCATACATTACAGGAAATTCCTTTGTAGTCTCCTTGTTGGATGATCATTTTACCCATGTAGGCCCAACTGGGAATGGAAGCCAAATTATTGTGAAGAGCTATCATTTCTGTGATGTAACAGCAACATACTGGATCAAAATATGACTTTCCAGGCTGGCAAGATAGCTCAGTGGACTAAGCACCTGCTTAGGCATGCACAGGGACTGGGGTTCAGTGCCTGGTACCAGCTTCTGATTATTTTCTTGTCTATTTCTTCTTTAACTTGTTACTGAGCATTAGGGCTCCCAGGAGACACAGAATCCTCACCTTTTATTTGGTGATCACTGTCAAGATGACCAAAGATTTCATATCATTGTTTTATTTTGTTTTGTTTTGGTTTTTTATGTATTTAGTACAGGATCTCACTATGTAGATGACTCGTAGTGATTGTCCTCTTTTTAGTCTCCTAAGTACTGGGATTACAGGTGCATGCCACCAATCTCAGTCTCAGTGCACCCCAGGGGCAGAGCTGGCGTGGCAGGCTGGGAATGAAACCCTAGCCACTGCGCTCTGCCTAAGTAGGCACTTTAGTCCGCTGCACTATCTGGCCTGCCCTTATATCATTGTTTTGGCATAAGAACTGTCCTATGACTGGCAGAAGTTGTATATGCCATTTAAAATCCATAGATTGTTTTTTAACATGTTTTCTCTCCTCCACCCCCACGGTAATGCTGCATTGTGTTTATGGTATTTTGGGATCTAAGTCTAGAACTGTTTATCTTATATATCCTCTTGTTTTGGGGTTTTGTCTGTGTACTTAAAATGTAAAACCAGAGCTTAGAGGAAAGGAGATAACCCATTCAGTGATGCTTTTCTTTGAGGAGGAATGGGTAGATTCCTCTAAGCCTGAAGGATAGTTTTATAAAGTTCAGCTTGCTCACAAGATACTCCTTGTGATGACGGAACTAACATTTAGGTTCCATCATTCCTGCTGTCATTGTGGGGCAGGGTGTGAAAGAAACCTACTCAGACCTTTTAGGGGTGTGAAATGGACAAGCTAGTAGGACAAAAACAAGTTTTTATAAAGTCAGCTAAAGAACAATTTTAGGAACCGGGCTGGAGTTTAGATCCAGGAGGTAAGTAAATAATTACCTCAAGGGCTACCTCAAATCCTTTCATGGAGGTGCTCTCTCGTGAAGTGGTCCCATGTAAGGAACTTCACAGTGCAGAGGTGGGGTGAGCTGCACTTTTGCATGAAACTAGAGAATTTATGTGCCCTTGATCAGCCCTGCCTCATACATTTTACTCTTGAGCTGAGTCCTATGTAGGTAACATGTTATGTTTAAGGATTAGAGTTATGCATAATTTATGTACTTATTTCATTAGTGTATCTTTTTTTATTTTCCTCCTACAGTTTCTGTACTCATATAAAGAAAAGTCATGATTACACTAACAGAGCTAAAATGCTTAGCAGATGCCCAGTCATCTTACCACATCTTAAAACCATGGTGGGATGTCTTCTGGTATTACATCACTCTCATCATGTTGCTGGTGGCTGTGTTGGCCGGAGCTCTCCAGCTTACGCAGAGCAGGGTTCTGTGCTGTCTTCCATGCAAAGTGGAATTCGACAATCACTGTGCTGTGCCTTGGGACATCCTGAAAGCCAGCATGAACTCATCCTCTAATTCTGAGTCACCACTTCCTCTCCCACTCCGGATCCAGAACGATCTCCATCGGCAGCAGTACTCCTACATTGACGCTGTCTGTTATGAGAAGCAGCTTCATTGGTTTGCCAAGTTTTTCCCCTACCTGGTGCTTTTGCACACTCTTATCTTTGCAGCCTGCAGCAACTTTTGGCTTCACTACCCCAGTACCAGCTCAAGGCTGGAGCACTTTGTCGCCATCCTTCACAAGTGTTTCGACTCTCCATGGACCACCCGGGCACTGTCAGAAACAGTGGCTGAGCAGTCAGTGAGGCCCCTGAAACTCTCCAAGTCCAAGACTTTGCTTTCAACATCAGGATGTTCAGCTGACGTTGACTCCAACAAGCAGTCATTGTCCTACCCACAGCCAGGCCTGGAGTCAGCAAGCATAGAAAGCCCAACTTCCAGCGTCCTGGATAAGAAGGAGGGTGAACAGGCCAAAGCCATCTTTGAAAAAGTGAAAAGATTTCGCCTGCATGTGGAACAGAAAGACATCATTTATCGTGTATATCTGAAGCAAATTATAGTCAAAGTCATTTTGTTTGTCTTCATTATAACTTATGTTCCATATTTTTTAACCTACATCACTCTTGAAATTGACTGTTCAATTGATGTGCAGGCTTTTACAGGGTATAAGCGCTACCAGTGTGTCTATTCCTTGGCAGAAATATTTAAGGTCCTAGCTTCATTTTATGTCATTTTGGTGATACTTTATGGGCTCACCTCTTCCTACAGCTTGTGGTGGATGCTAAGGAGTTCCCTGAAGCAATATTCCTTTGAAGCACTAAGAGAAAAAAGCAACTACAGTGATATCCCAGATGTCAAGAATGATTTTGCCTTCATCCTTCACCTGGCTGATCAGTACGATCCTCTTTATTCCAAACGTTTCTCCATATTCCTGTCAGAGGTCAGTGAGAACAAACTGAAACAGATCAACCTCAACAATGAGTGGACAGTTGAGAAACTCAAAAGTAAGCTTGTGAAGAACTCCCAGGACAAGGTAGAGCTGCATCTTTTTATGCTCAGTGGTCTTCCCGACAATGTCTTTGAGTTAACAGAAATGGAAGTGCTGAGCCTGGAACTCATCCCTGAGGTTAAGCTGCCCTCTGCAGTCTCCCAGCTAGTCAATCTCAAGGAGCTTCACGTGTACCACTCATCCCTTGTGGTAGACCATCCTGCACTGGCCTTTCTAGAGGAAAATTTAAAAATCCTCCGCCTGAAATTCACTGAAATGGGAAAAATCCCACGCTGGGTATTTCACCTGAAAAATCTCAAGGAACTTTATCTGTCAGGCTGTGTTCTCCCTGATCAGTTGAGCACCATGCAGTTGGAGGCTTTTCAGGACCTAAAAAACCTGAGGACCCTCTACCTGAAGAGCAGCCTGTCCCGGATCCCCCAGGTGGTCACAGACCTCCTCCCTTCACTGCAGAAATTGTCCCTTGATAATGAGGGCAGCAAACTGGTTGTGTTGAACAACTTGAAAAAGATGGTCAGTCTGAAAAGCCTGGAACTGATCAGCTGTGACCTGGAACGCATTCCACACTCCATTTTCAGCTTGAACAACTTGCATGAGTTAGATCTAAAGGAAAATAACCTGAAGACTGTGGAAGAGATCATTAGCTTCCAGCATCTTCAGAATCTTTCCTGCTTAAAGTTATGGCACAATAACATTGCTTATATTCCTGCCCAGATTGGGGCATTATCTAACCTAGAGCAACTCTTTCTGGATCATAATAATATTGAGAATCTGCCCTTGCAGCTTTTCCTCTGCACTAAACTACACTATTTGGATCTAAGCTATAACCACCTGACCTTCATTCCAGAAGAAATCCAGTATCTGAGAAATTTGCAATACTTTGCCGTGACCAACAACAATGTAAGTAAATCGATGCTTGCTGGTCTCTTGAGGCTCTGATGTGCTTGAAAAGAATATGAGTGTTGGCATCAGTCCAGGCACATAATAGTTGCTCAACAAATGTTCTTTATATCTTCCCCCATTCCCTACATGAATGTCACAGTTAAACTATTTTTAGTTAATTAATTATGATAGGGCTTACTTTTTATGTTGGAAAGTTCTTAAGTGCTTATAAAGTTTGGTAAAACTCTGTAGCCTCTTAAATGTGCTATAAAAGAATAACTTTTTGTTTAAAAATACTGAGATTATGAATTATTCATAAATCCTGTGATGCAGTTAAAAAAAGGAAGCCTTCACATCTGCTTGAATGTCTAGAAACACAATTCAAAATGAAAGGCCTGGTTAGTCTCTAATGCAACATGAGAGTTTCCAAGTAGCCTTTTCCAGTGTCCATGCTTAAAAATGAACCATAATTTGTAACAGTAAAGCCAAGTAAGGAAAATGCAACTTCACTGAAAAAAGATAAATAAATAAATAAATAAGTGAGTAGCCTTGTAGGTTAAAATGGGAAGGGGAGGAAAAAGAAGAAACTTGTGCTAATTTTTCAGAAGGGCAAGAGGATGAGGATCGTGCCTAAGGGGGAATAGCAAATGGATTGCTAAAGACAGGAAACAGATCTTCCTCTGCTTAAGAGGCACATACTGCTATTTTCTTCTGCCCAAGAGTGTATTATCTTCTAGGCTTTTTGCAATTCATATTTCATGCTAAACATAGCTATAAGCGTGGTGTTGCATAGCTATGAACATAGTGAACACAACCAGCAGACATTGCTGAAAACCGTGGATGTGAGAGAAATGCTGAAAATTGGAAAATGAATATTCATGCTGATTTTTTTTTTAGAAATCTGAGGCTTTGCTCATATGTAAAAGAGAGTCTGTTCTAAAATATATAAGATGTGTTGAGATTACGAAGTTTAAACCTATACTGAGTCAATTTAGACTGGCAGAATACATCAGAGTTACCTGAAGAGTTTGTTAAAACATATTACCACATGCCTTCCAAGTTTCTGATTAAGTAGTCTGGTATAGTACGTAAGAATTTGCATTTCTGAAAAATCTCCAGGCAAAGCTGATGATGCTAGCCTAGTGACCAGACGTTGAGCACCTTAAAATTAGAGGCTTATCATTCGTACTGCCTAGGTGTATGGTTGATTGATATTAATATTTGGTTACACTTTTTCCATTGTTAGATTGGAAGTAAAAAGATATAACATGAGAAACATTAGTTCTACTACATTGCTACAGTGCATGAATGTTTGAAAGACACAGCTGATTAAATTGTTACCTGGCTGTACATTATTTAAATATATGAATAGGTTAATACTTGTACTAGGTTAACTTAATGAAACCTTAAGGACATTGGTACTTTTGATACCAAGTTTTTGGTCTTGGCTGAGAGATTGGTGGAAGAATATAAGATATATCCTTTATTGAATAAATTCTGTCATACTCAGGAGAAGATAATGCGTAGCACATGAAGAGTGTTAGGCTGAAAGCACTCTTTGTATAAAGCAGAATAGTGTCTTGGTGGCATGTCTCAGAAACTTGAGAAAAGGCAGCTGCTAAGCATCCTTGGAGCTGAAATGCAGAACATGATACTTTTGAATGGGTGAGGAACACTTACATCAGAACCTACAATGGAAAGGGAGCACTGGGAAGACCTGTTCCACGGATGAAGAAGCTCCCTGGAGTCCACATACAAGACAGCCCTAGGGAGATGAAAAGCTCATTCCTGGTGGAGACCTAGTGATAGGGGGTGATGAAAGGGGGGGGGTGGTTAAAGCTGGTCTACTGTATAGGGCTAAAGTAAGTGGAAGATTTATGTGAAGAGTAATGCTTATTAGGGATAGCAGGAAGTGTGAGAAACTAGAACAGACAGGGAAAGGTTTCTAGTATGTCCATATTAATCGCAAAACAATGACAAGAGTATTTAAGTGGGGAGAAGGAGTTGCCTTACTACAAAACTCCCAGACATAGATTACCAGCTATTTGTTGGAAGTGTTACTAAAGGGGGTCAGGGGTTTGTATTCCATATGGAGATTTAACTGTTTGCAAGATAGCATCATATTCTTATGATTCTGTGAGAAAGACCAAAACATTGCATTGGATTCATAAATATTTAGGTGTGACATTTCATTAAAAGGATGTTGGCCATCTCACAGAACTGGAACAACAAGAAAGCTACAAAATCAAGCTTGGATGAGTCAACACACAAACCACACAGCAGTTAGGACCACAGCCAGGGTGAAACCCCAAAGCAGAAGAGTGAGGGTACCCACACTAACACACCAGCACCAGGCACCAGTTCTGTCTCTGAAAATTACTGCAGGCTTCCCCTCCACCTTTTACCCCACCAAAAAACCTGGTTCCTCGCTATTTCTTCTTGTAACCACCTCAGTTCCAAGCTGCAGTGTGAGCACCTGGGCAGCACAGGGTTTGTGTGCTCCCTGTTCAGCAGTAAGGAGTGTGGGGGCACAGGAATCTGGTGGCATTCCTTTCTGTAGTGGGAAGTGGGCTCTGTGTCTCTCAAAGCCATAAGGGAGTCCCCAGTGACAAGCACTCATTAACAGGTCATTCCAGAGTCTCCTGCACAGGAGATAACAGGTGCTATCATGAAAAAGTAAGTATTTTCTAATCTTACCCCTGCAAGAATGCTCAGCACTTGTAGTATGTCACTATGCATTGTGCTTCTCCCAAAGGAAAGTACAGTGTGCCACATTTACCAACATGTTTGAGCAAGAAACCTTTTTCATAAAAACTTGTGGGAGGAGTTTTCTGTGAAACACACCCTGTGAATACTGCATCAGGGAAATGTGAAAAGACAGAGTGCACATAGGGCAGTGCAGTAGGAGGCCCAAGTGTAACAGGAGACCAGAATGTTTAACCAGGTAGTGGAGAACGGGGAGTGGCTGGGAGTCTGCCTTCAGCTTATGTTTGATTCATTGGACAGTGAGTAGGATGAGATTTGAACGTGACAAGTAGTCTGCACCAGCACCTTCATAGGAAGCTCTGAATATGTGTGTAAGGGGTTGGGGAAGGCACTGAAGAGGCAGAACCTCACGAGAAGGCGTAATCGGTTAGGACTGCAAGAAAGAGGCACAGATTTAGATGAGACAGAGATGCATATCTCAAATGAACGTTGTGTATCATGTGGTGTAAGGGTTCAGCTGAATGGCATGGGCCCAAATGCACTCACAGCCTAATTTTATATGATCCAAGAAAGAATAGTCTCTACATTTTCAAATGATTGAGATAAAAATCGAAAGGATAACATTTCATTTCACCTGAAAGTTATATGGAATTCAATTTTTAGTGTTCATGAGTAAATTCCATTCTCATTAGTAGGCTGGCATTACAAAAAAGGTTATATTCAAAGGTTGTTATGTTTTTAATTTCATCACTTGAAAATGTTTGGCATTGTTTCTCTCTTGTTCGGTAAGTACCTAATGTTTTCAGATTGTGGGGATGGCGTGGAACCTGAGAGAAGAGGAGGGAAGTGTCCATCCCTCTCCCAGTGCTAAGCTGTTTTTGGATTATGTAAATTATGTTGGCATCTGTTTTGAGGAAGCAAAGTGGGGGAAAGGATTTAAGTAAACTTGCTCAAATGTTATAAACCACTCTGCTTTATATCTCAGTCTTTCAGCTTCCACATTTGTACATTTATTCCTTTTATGAAATCAAAGCCTTCTGGCCATCAAGTAAATAATGTAGAAATTCTCTCTGAAGTTCATCTATGTGATAGGGCTTTGTATTATTGTTTTGACATCAGTACTTAAATACAGTCTTGTTTCTTGAAATGATTGACTCCATGGGTTTTGTTACTGTGCCCTGAAATAATACCTATTTTAGAAAAGAAATCGTAACACTGAGGAGGATTCTGAAGTGAGTCCCACCAAGTCTTTGGAACACAGCAGGGGAGAGCATTCAGGTATCAGTGTCAGCCATAGGTGGAGAAAGAGACCATGTCCTTGGGTCTCCAATCTATTTTGAAGATACTTGTTTACCAGAGACACAGAGTGATAATATAGCCATTCACTCTTCTATTTTATTTTTTTAGTTTATTAAACTTTTTATATATATTTATATTGTATACTGTAGTTTATTCTATAAAACATCTATTTATGAAGTTTATCATCTCTAGTAGCTCGTTAAGTTTTCCCGTGGCTTTTGAGGAAAACCAGTAATCAACTTAAAGTAGCATTTCCTCTCTGGCTCATGTAGCATATAAAGAAAGGGCTGGTCAGCCAGATAGCTCAGTGGACTAAAGCGCCTGCTTTAGGCAGATGCAGCGGCAGGGGTTCAAACCCCAGGGTGCGAGCCGGCCCTGGCCTGAGGACACACTGAGACAGCAACCAAGACTGGGCATGGTAGCACACACCTGTAACCCCAGCCCTTGGGAGGCTGAAAACAGGAGAATCGCTACTAGTCCAATCTATGTAGTGAGACCTGTAGACCCTGTACCAAATACATAAAAAAAAGGGCACACTAAATGAATTAAATATAAATTAATGTAATAAAGCATTTTTATAGTATTTATTCACAAGCAAAATGTGTTTTGTATTCATGTAAACTTCCAGAAAAGCCTTTTATTTGCAAATAGATTTACTCATGATAAAATTACTGAGTTGAAAAGAGTCTTGAGTCTCTTAATAAAGTTCCCCACACTTCTTTAGGAAAATGAAGTTTGGGGTGGCATGATGAGCCAGCATCTTAGCTGGGCACTGACAAGCAGAGAAAGCCCTGGCAGTGCAAGGGAATCCCACCAACCATAGCCACTGGTCACTCCCAGAAGCAGTGTTGAGGGGCCCTGGAACCTCGGGCTCAGGGTTAGAGACCATTCCCAGAACACCAAGTGAGAAGTACACTAAAATGACAGATTTGGAGATTTTAGAGAATTGGTGGGAACACAGTAGTACTGGAAATTGCCAGGAGAGGAAGGGCAGTGAGTCCAGGCTAGTTGGCCAGTGGGAAATCACCCCAGTTAAGCCACTGCCGGCAGTGAGAGTTGACTGCAGAAGGGAGTGTGTGTTCCCAAGTCACAGCTCAGGTTACCACCCATTCCAGACTTGCTCATTCTGTGTGTAATTGTTTACTTTTCTCATTACACCAGTGTTTCTCAACTAGGGGTGGGGAGGATTTAGTCCATCAAGGGATATTTGCCTTAAAACATATTGCTTTGTTCCAGCTAGGGAAGAAAGTGGCGCTGGTGGGTGTGTAAGGGACCAGGGATGCTACTGAACACTGCAGTGCACCGGTGGGGCTGTGGAGTCATCCCACCGACGTGTCAGCAGCAGCAAGGCTCAGATGTTCACAGCCACCTGCCTTAGATTAAAAATTCTTATTTGTTTCTTTCTAACCCAGAACCTTGAACATGACAGAGAAGTGCTTTGCAACTTAGCTACAGCCCCCAGCCCTAAACTGAAGTTTATAAAGGATATCTGTGCCACTCCACACTTTATGTGAGGCACTTAGCTTCAAGCCTGGTAAAGAAGCTTTAATTGGGCCTGGAAGATAGCTCAGTGGTCTAAGCGCCTGCCTGGCAAGCGCAAAGATCCAAGTTCAATCCCAGGTACCACATGCCATGCCAGCCGCAGAGCCCCAGGCACCACTGAAACCAGGTTTGGTGGCACACACCTGTAAGCCCAGGGCTGGGGAGGCTGAGACAGGAGGATCACTATGAATTCAAGCTGCAAAGCGAGACCCTGTACCTAATTAATTATTTTTAAAACATAGAAAAAGAAGCTTTAATCATTGCATGCATGTCTATTTCCTGTGGGTTTGCCTAAGTCATTGCTGAGCACCACCGAGCACTCTCAGCCCAGGGCACACTGCGGGACTGAATTTCCCTCACATTACAGTGCTGTCTCTGTTGCTCTTCTCTCATTGCTGGGACAGTGTACCCAACACCCAGAATTAAGGGGGAAAAAAGGTTATTCAGCTCATAGTTTTTGGAGGTTTCAGTCCGTAAACAGCTGGCTCTCATGCAG
Source organism: Capromys pilorides (assembly GCA_004027915.1). Taxonomy (NCBI): domain Eukaryota; kingdom Metazoa; phylum Chordata; class Mammalia; order Rodentia; family Capromyidae; genus Capromys; species Capromys pilorides. The sequence continues at coordinate 1,775 of PVKN010013830.1, read as the reverse complement.
GGTGGCAAATGGCAGAGGGCAGCAGCTCATGGTGGCAAAAGGAGGGGGGAGCTGCAGCATCGGCGGCAGACAGCAAGCCTCTCTCCTTCCTTATATTGCATTTAGGTTCTCCGCCCCAGAGCAGGTGTAGCACTCACAACCATACTCCCAGTACTGGATCATGAATTAGTCACAAACTCCAGAAATCCACCACATGACCACATGAGCTTTGGGGGGACCGCTACACACAACCCATAACACTGACCCGACCTCTGAACTGCAAGTTTGCTGATCAGAAAGAGTGACTAAAGGCATTACATTTATTCTGTCTATCTCAGCCTGACCTCATCTCTGAACACTGAAGACGACCTGTGCATATAGGTATACATCCTCTCTCAAGAAGAAATGTGTAGCTATGGTTCTTACACTTATACCTTCCTTATACAAAAATGTGCTGTAATGCGATATGAATGGTAGTCTTAACAATGACCTTTAGTTTCATTTTCAAAGATAACCAACACTGTATGTAATAGTGATACAGGAGAGTGGAGTTTCTAAAATAAGTATATTTTAATAGTTTGATCATTGTTTATATGAAGAATATCTGTCCTTTTGAGGCGAGAACATTCTGGGTGGTTCTAGGAGCTCTTCCCCAAGCCCATCAAGCCACTCAGTAGAAGGTGCCCTTCTACCCCTCTTTCTAACAAAGCTGCTTCCTGAGTCAAGGAGCTTACACAGTGTACTATGCCACAGTGTTGTCCATTCCTGTTGTCCCCAGCCAGTACCTGGAGCACAGTAGGTCAAGTATGATCACTTCTCAGCCTTGTGGCAAAGCACTGCTGGGTGGCATAGGTGTTGTATAGGGGAGCTGTGCTACCCGGCAGTGCTTGGCTGAAAACCACCCTCCGTGGAGTGATGAGCTGAAGGGACTATCTGCACACTCAGCTTCTTTGGTTGAATGAATGCTGGTCTCACCACAGTGAACCTGGGGCATATGTACACTGTGACATCCCTAGAAACTTCTAGACCCTGCCTACCACGTGTGGGTCCAGTCCAGTGGAGCCACTATTTACTATATTTAAGTTACCCTTCTGACTTGAACGATATAGTAAACAGTAAGAAGGCTAACTCCATCAAGTGGCTTTCTTAGAAGCCAGGGTGAAAGGACACTTGGGCTCAGACTACAACCTCTGGTTCACTGGCACAGATCCACTGTGGCAGCTGGGGGCGGGGGGTGTGAGTGTCCATGGAGGGGATCAACAGGTGTGTGCACTTATCAAATCTTAAAACTATCAGGTTTGTTTGTACCAAGAAAACAGTATAGGAAGATTTGTGCTTGTTTTTAAGGATGCTGCTCCTTACATACATAGTAAGCTTTTTATGAGGACTCATGAGAGTAATTTCACTCCTGTTCTGCGCCTCAAGAATAACGATTCTCCTGAGTTACCTTGTGGTGGTGGTACTGGTGCTGGTGGTGGTGGTGGTGTTTAAATATAGGACAATGAGTTTGTTTCATTAAGAATTGCTTGTGAGAAAGCCCAGAGCCAAATCAGCTGTCCACCCATGCATAGCAATGCTCCAGATGTTGATAGTATGTTATGCTGTGTCCCTAGAATACTCTTGGTTCCCCTCATCTTTCTGTCTACCTCAGGTTTATCACCATTATTTCTATATCTTTGTAAACCTGCAGGTGTGTTTTTAGATCACTATAGCTAGCAACTGAATCTGCACATCAAGCCAGTTTCACCAGCTTCTTTTCTTCCTCTCCAGATCGAGATACTACCAGATGGGCTGTT
>PVKN010013829.1:0-19643 GCA_004027915.1 Capromys pilorides | reverse complement strand
CAAGATTTGGCTATTACAAATTGGGCTGCTATAAACATAGGTGCACAGATATGACTATGATATAATGTTTTCAGTTCTCTTGGGAAAATTCTCAGTAGGGGGATAGCTGGATTGAATGGGATTTCCAGCTCTAGTTTTTTAAGGAGCCTCCACACTGCTTTCCATAATGGTTGCACCAATCTGCATTCCCACTAGCAGTGGAGAAGGGTTCTTTTTTCCCCACAGCCTCTCCAGCATTTGTTGCTGGTTGATTTCTTTATGGTAGCAATTCTTTCTGGGGTGAGATGGTATCTAAGTGTTGTCTCAGGCTTTCACAGAGAGCAAACTGGTCAAGCAATGGCTGTGACTCATCCCAATGGCTGACATTGACAGCAGTTCTACAAAGCACTGTATATGGTTCCAAAGTTAATCCTGAGGAGATTTGACCTTGGAAAATACAAAAGATGACAGTTTTGTTAAACAGATCTTGCTTTAACTTGCCCTCGATCACCCAGCAGAAAAGCTTAACTACAAGGCATAAAACATAGAACTAGATTAGTATGATGAGCTATTAGAGGCTTAAATCAGCAGCCTCCAACATTGCCAGTTTCACAGGTAACCCACTGCAATTATGGAACGCTGGACTGTGTATACAACTACTTCCTCTTAGTTCAAAGAGAAGAAAATTTTTTTTCTCTTTTTTTGTTTGTTTTCTTTCCTTACTAATATCGATTAGAAAATTTATCACGTCTACACCCTGTGCTCTGTATAACTACTGTGAGGACAACAATATGCAATGTGCCAATTGTTGCGAATGTACTACTAATGTGTTTTGAAACTATCATATTGTTATCTCTTATTAAGAGTAATTAAAATTAAAAGAAGGAAGGGGGGAAAGTTTATTTTTCGTTTGTGTATTTAATGTAGGGTCTCACTACCCAGCTCAAACTTGTAGTGATCCTCCTGTTTTCAGCCTCCCCAGCGCCGGGATTATAGGTGTGCACCACCGGCGCACCGCGCCCGGGTGCAGGACCAGGAGAGTCCTGCAGGACCCGGGAGACTGGGGTCAAACCCTGGTGTTTGAGCTTGCCAAAGTAGGCACTTAGAGCCAGGACATGGTGGCGCACGCCTGTAATCCCAGCACTGGGGAGGCTGAGGCAGGAGGATCAGTGTGAGTTGAAGACCAGCCTGGAGTACAAAAGTGAGCTCAAGGCCAGTCTGAACTGCATAATGAGACCCTGTCTCAAAAAGACAAAAAAACAAAACAGGCACTTAGTCTGCTGAGCTATCTTGCTGGCCCAAGGAAGGGAACACACACACACACACACACACACACACACACGATAGCTAAGATAATGTACTAGTTTCTATTGGTTTATTGCAGTTAATGCTTAATTTTTAGACCAATTTTGCATGCTTATATTTTATAATCTGAGCATCTGCTTTGACGATAACAATATGCGATACACTATTGTTGATTTACTGTCCTCTTGTTTTGAAATTCTGTATCCTTGTTAATGTTGTTTTATTTTTTATACTCTTTAAAATAAAGAATAGTGACAGGAAATGAAAAAAAGGGTGCCCGGAGCGCCTTCTCAGGTGGACACACCATCCACGCACATTCCCACCGGTTTCTCTACGTCCTCAAACACATTTGAGTCAGCTGTGTGTAGTATAGCCAGGGAATCACTTGTTGGCAAAAGAAATGGGAGCCTCTGTGAACCTCACTTTTGCAGGAAGGGATCTAGTGCCGGACGGCTAAAGATCAAGCGAGATGAGCGTTTGTGTGTAAGTCCTTTAGGCCGCTGAAATGTTCCTAGTGACGATGGACAGAAAAGTCTTCAGTTAACACTCGTAAGTCTCATATGAAAACAAAAACCAACCCAAGTTTTAATAAGACATGTATGTTGGGATTAAGCGTGTTGCGCTTGGCTACAGGGCAGTTTGTACTCACGGTGCACGCTGGCTCCTTGCGTTAGACTGCCTGCGTTGTGTTCTCAGTCGCCAGCCTTCTTGAATGGTGGCAGATGGTGATGGTTTGCATGCACTGGGCAAACTTTTCTTCCCCACTCTGACCCGGACGGTCTGGTCCCTGTCTGTGTGGCCTTCACTTTCAGATGTCCGTGGTGACCTCTTCGAGGCCTGTATATTGTGTTCTTATGAAATGGGGGTGAGAGGACTGGGCCCTCCGGGGAGACACCAAGAGCAGTCGGTACAAATTCACTGCACAAGTTTTGCTTGGCCATCCTGATTCTGTAGAAAATCATGGGTTTGGGTCAGCCAGATAGTTCAGGAGGTTCACGGGGGTCAGTCAGGGACCAGGGTTTGATCCCTGGTGTGCTGTGTGCTGCCCCCCCATGTGTGTGTGTGTGCTGTGCTGGCCCCGCCCCCAGGGAGATACCAACTGTGACTGGGTGTGGTGGCAGGCGCCTGTAATCCCAGCACTGGAGAGGCTGAAAACAGGAAGATCGCTATGAATCCGCTCTATGTAGTGAGACCCTGTAGATCCTGTACTAAATATATTTAAAAAAAAAAAAAATGAAGATCACGAATTTATACCTTTATCAAAGAACGCAGTGAGTGTTTCCGATGCATCTCCCTTCCTCCTTTCGGGAGACAGCTGTTCATCATGGACGGAGGGGAGCAGGCCAGCGGGCCGCAGACTGGGAATCTTGTGAAACTGGCTTATCAGGAGCCATTCACACCTGTTGGAAAAGACCTTTGGACACAGAAACTGAGCCTGCTGTTTGATCAGAGAGCGCTGTGTCAACAGAGAGCTGGGCAGCATTTTCTGGGAAGATGAAGGGCCCGTCCAGGGCTCTGAGGAGGGCCCCGCAGCCTCGGGCTGCAGAGCATGTGCTGTGTGGTCTGCCCCAGGTAGGAGGAGGTCCTTCTGGATCCTGGTGACTGCTTCGGTGAACCTGGAGCTGCCGTGACGTCTCCGTCTCATCCTCCTAATGGAGAGTGGTGACAAATCGGGAGGCAGCTGTACGAGGTGCTTCCTGATAAAAGTGATGCAGGTCGCGGTCCCAGCCCTCGGGGCTGGAGACCACCGTGAGTGGCTCGTGAATGTCCTACTGTGTTCCTGTGCGCATTTGGAAGTGTTTTGAAGCCTTCCGTTGTCACAGTCTCTGCTGGTGAAATAAACAGAGGGCGAGCAAAGACATTTAGGCTCTTGGGAGCCTGAGCTAAGACATTCCACATAGTGCGGTTAGGGCATGGAATGAAGTGCTTGAGCCCAGCCTTGCAGGGAAGTCAGCGTTCCTGGGGGCAGCTGTTTTTGAGTAAAGAAATCGGGACTGACAGGCGGCTGTGAGTGTCATTCTTTCCATGTGTTACCAGCAGCCTCTCAGCCCAGAGCCCCCGTTAGAGGAACATGACTGAGGGACGGGGGAGACGGGAACTTGGCTCCCTGGTATCCGTGTGTTCTTTAAAGAAGCAGCCTGCGGGATGGCAGGAGCCGCCCCTCTCATTTGGACGTCACTTGTCACCTAATAGTGCAGACTCCAGGCCGCTCTTTGGGACGATGACCGTTCAAAAAGTGGTGGAGGGGCCAAACAGTGGAGAACCCCTGTAACCCCTGAAAGGCCCGGTGAGGAGGGTGGGGAGTTGGAAGGTCACAGGACTCCCAGGGGGGATTATGCAACTCATGGGTGGGGACAGGAGTCTATTCACTTTCAACCTTGGGGCCCCCAGATGCCTTGATCTTAGAGGTGCTGGGAGAGTGCCTTCGGCCTCCACCCTCCACCCTGCGTAGCCAGCCACAGATGCTCTCAGCCAAGGCAAGGTTGGTGTCCTAGGGATCCCACATAACGTGGGAACAGAAAACGTTCTAGGCGCTGATCGATGGCTTTTTTTTGAGAGGGGTCTCACTACACAGTTAGGACTTGCAGTGATCCTCCTGTCTTGGCTTCCTCAGCCGGGGGATTGTAGGCATATCTCCCACTCCTTCCCCCTTCCAGGGCTGTCGTGCATGTGGTACCAGGGATTGAACTCAGGACCTTGAGCTTGCCAGGCAGGTGCTTAGACCACTGAGCTATCTTGCCAGTCTGGCTGATAGATTTTTTTGAGCAAAGTCTTCACTGACTCTGAGGAAAGAACTATTAGGTGATAATGTTCTATCTTGTTAAACTTTGCTTTTTAAGAGGATGGGCAGGAGCAAATAGTTAATCTGGGAAAATTGGCCATTGAAAGAGACCTTTATTTTAATTGTTGGATTTATGAATGCATTTTGTTTGTTTACTTTTTTTTTTTTTTTTTTGGTCTTTTTGAGACAGGGTCTCACTATGCAGTTCAGGCTGGCCTTGAGTTCACTTTGTAGCCCAGGCTGGTCTCAAACTCACACCAATCCTCCTGCCTCAGCCTCCCAAGTGCTGGGATTACAGGTGTGCACCACCATGCCCAGCCTTGTTTACTTATTATTTCAAGGGAAAATAAAGAATTAGTGTGGTATGTGGAAAAAGCACAGAGTTAGGAGTTGGATTTGTTTGATTCAGCACCTACCTGGGTTCCTTCCTAAGTCACTGGTCACTTCCTTGTTGGAGAATAAAAAACAAAAGTGGAACCAGTGCCCAAAAATAGGCCCAAGGATAATACACAGGATGTGGAAATCATAGCCTTTGGGTCACAGTCCCAAGCATCACGCTGCACTGGGTGTTTGGTGTGATCCTGGCGACTTCCTCCTGGCACACTGGACTAGTGGACACGTGGGGCACCACGGGAGTGGGCCAGTGAGTGTGGCTTTACCTGGGAAGATGGGAGCGCCCAGGGCCCAGGGGCTCCCAGAGGGGACATGGCCAGTGACCTGGTTGCCTTGTGCCCCCAGGAGCCTGTCTGCTGGGCCTGTGCTCGCTCTGTCTTGGGCGAGGTACTTTACCCATAGGCCTCTGTTGCTGCTTCTGTGAAGTGATAGCTGGCAGTGCCCGCCTCAGGATGCTTGTGAGAGTCAGGTGGGGCGCTCTGGGCAGAGCAGAAGCCCGCAGAGCCCGGTGCACCCAGCTCTCTCTGTCACACTGGTGGGCAGTGAATCCGCGTGCGCTGCTTTCTGAAGAGTCCTTCATTGCATGAGAAAGACACTTGCTTTACAAAACGACTCAGCCAGGAAGCATCACCATCATTTTGGAGTGATGTTCGGCCGTAAGACAAAATGATTAAATCGTGTCTCTTTGCTTACAGGGAACACGCGTCTGGCTGAGAGAAAATGGCCAGCATTTTCCAAGCACTGTAAACTCCTGTGCAGAGGGTGTCGTGGTCTTCCGGACGGACTATGGCCAGGTGAGCACGATTCCTCCGCTTCCTGACACCCGCTTCTGCCTTGGTTCACTGCAGGGCGGGTGTGCTGCATGCACACACAGGTGCGCACACGCATGCAGAGGCACCCATGCGCACCTTGAGTTGTTGCCTTGATGGTAAATCGGAATCGCAGAGCACATGTGGGTGGTGCATGCCGTGGGTGTGACACAAGTTCACAGGCAACACAGCGAGTGTCCTAACCCGTGTGGGACATGGGAACACTGTAGGTTCTTGGCTTCTTTCCTGCCTTCTTTATCCCAGAGTGAGAACTGTAGGATGCAGATAGTATATTCGAACATGTTCAGGTGCATTAATATTTGCCAGTTGATTCCCTTATCATTGTCTTTTAAAATTCCCCCCCCCCCCATCTCCGTGGTGCTGCAGATGGAATTCAGGGCCTCCTCCACGGGACGAGCTCTCGGCCTCTGAGCCCCAGCTCCAACCCTCTCTTAAAGGTCTTACCAAACTTTCCTCATTGCATAGTCTGTTACAGGCTGTGATGTCAGAATACCATGGCATGGCGTGGCATAGCGTACCATAGACAGGGCGATTTGCAAAAGCCAGAGATGCATCTCTCAGGGTCCCACCCTCTGCACCTAATTGGTCTACAGAGGTGTCAGCCCCCGAATCCACTGCCCTGGATGGGAAGATGTCAAGCAGTGGACTGGGGGGGCAGGGGTGACTCCCACTTCAGCCCAGAACATAGAATGAAAATAAGCAAAGAACCAAATAAATGAATTGCCCTGGGCTGGGCACCTGGCCCTGCTGGAGCGACCAAGCCCCGCCCAGCTGCCGACCAAGCCCCGCCCAGCTGCCGGCAGTGTCTCCCCGGCCAGTGCTCGGCCTGCCTTCCCCTCTTCTGTGTTGACTTCTCAAGGTGTCGCGGGAAGGACAGCGGCACTCGGGTTCAAACTTTACTCGGCACAGCCGTGCGCCTGGGAGCACCGCACCGCACCGCACCACACCGCACCGCAGCTTTTAGTGGACTTGCTTTTTGCTGCCTCCTTCTTAAAAACTCATTTTCTTGTTAAGATTGCAATGGAGGGTGCGGAAGGGAACCTAGGAAGAGTTAGACGTGTTGTGACATGTTCGGCCGCTGTGATGACTGCGGTTACATGCATGGCAGACTTGTGCTAGTGGTGGAAACGAAAGCCTTTAAAAACGTTAGGCAGAAATGCTACCCACCATCCATCCGCTTGAGCGTCGTAAGTAGGTTTCCATGCGCATTTGAGCAGTGAAGGACGTTGACACTGTGAGGCGGGAGATCTTCGGAACGGTATCGTCTAGCATCTGAGACGCTGCGAAACTCGACTCGGATTCGCCCATGCTCCTCCAGCCTTGGCTTCCCGGCTTTGCCTGCTTCCCTGGCCTGGGGGGTGGGGGGCACAGTCGCTTCACCCCAGTGCGGCCACACAGCACCTGACCTTTGGCGATGGGCGGATCCTACCCAGCACTAGGTCCTTGACGCTCGCAGTACTTTCCGTCCCCGTCTCGCTCTCTGTCCAGCGGCCCCGTGTGGTCGCAGTCACCCCATTTTTCCTCCCAAGCTGCTGCCTTAGGCTCGTGACCAGTGGCATGTGCCTCATCAGAGGGTAGGTTGGGGGGTGGCGGGGCTGTGGTTATTCTCCGGTTATTATGCTCGTGGGTTTAGGAAGAACAATGAGGGAGCTCAGACGGGAAGGGCACCCTGTCCTCGACCTCTCTGCTCCTCGTCTGTCACTGAATGCTTGCTTTCAGGTAGGTTTCCAAACACAACAGGTGTAACTAGTGTGGCGACTCGGCTAGAAACTACTGAGCTTAAAAAAAGAAAAGAAAAGAAACTTCTGAGCTTGTGACATGAGAAAGGTAAAGCAAGGTGTAGAAGATGAAGGGCAGGCTGGATCAGGCACCTAGGAAGCAGTCAGATGTGATGACACGTGTGGCCCCTGTGATGACTGTGGAAGCATGCACCTATCCTCCCTGTTGCCCAAGAGGCTGAGGCAGGAGCCTCGCGTGTCCTGTGAGCCTTGGCCTTCAAGGCCAGCCTGGGCAACATAGCAACACGCAGTCTCCAAAGAAGTGGCCGTGACCAAAAGACGCGACTCTCAGTTTTTTCTTGACTGGCCTCCTTAATCTCCTGTACCACAGACCACTGAGGATGGAGCCCAAACCACAGACCGAGGAGTAGGGGCCGCTGGTGACTTGGAGTCCAGAGTGGGATCGCCTACTCTTTTAACTGGGCTGGGCTGGATCCCTGAAGGAATCGGGGCACAGATGTATGGTGGCCCAGTGCTGCTCCAACTTGTCCACGGTGACTTTCAGGACACGTCACCTCCACTGGTGGTGAGGCGCTGGTGTTTCTTGGGGAAGTCAGGGTTTGTGAGGCACGAGGTTTCCGTTTGGGAAGGTGAGGCAGCTGTAGTGGTGGACGGCACAACCGTGTGAGTGCACCCAGGGACCAACTGCGCTGTAAAAATGCCACGACGCTAGTTCTTGTGTTAGCTCACAGCATAGAGCATCGGAGTTCAGGATCAGCTGGTCAGTGCGCATCTGTTTCTAGCCCTCAGAATAGTCACTGTGATGTTGTGGTTTCCCGGGTGAGGGTCCGTACAAGTTATCACAGTGGCATATGGTATTTATTTTGATTCAGAGCACTGCATCTGAATTGTGAGCATATCCAGGACGTCACGTGCCGCTGCCCCTCTGCAGGGTGGCCAGGCCGGAGCATGGGTACTCTGGACACCCACCCATGAAGTGAGGGGTAGGCCTGAACACACCTGAGGACCGCGTTACCTACCACAGAGGCAAAAGCACTCTCGAGCCCCTGCGTGGACCACCAGTGCTGACGGTGGCGAGGGCCGAGGTGAGGGTGAGGCGCAGGGCTTTCTTCGAGGCCAGATCTTTCTGTGGCCCTCTAAGGCTCCGGCTGGCTTCCTCTGTTCTATTCTCCACCCCTCGCCTCAAGTGTCCCCAGGAGCGGCTTCGACTATAACCCAGTGGCTCTCAGGTGGATTACCAAGCAGCTCACCATCCCTTCCCAGCCACATGTGGGATTGTGTTGAAGTCCCTGCTCCTCGGAAAGCTACGCAGGTTAGCAAGTTCGAGGCCAGGCGAGGCAACTCAGTGAGACCCTGTCTCCCAATCAGAAGGGCAGGGGGTGTAGCTCGTGGGCAGGCCCTGGGTCCAATCATCAGGGCCACTGAATACCAAAACCCTGCTTTCCGTGTTAGAGACCAAGCAGAGCCCGGTCCACCGTGGAATGTGGCCCTGTGGTCACCTGACAGCAGGAGAGTCGCACTGTCCTGTGTGACCTCACAAAAGGGCATCCTTTCAGAAGTGTCCTTATTCAGATTATACATGAGAATCTGGGGCATCATCGGCATCATTGGGGAAGGCTAGGAATAGTTTTGATGTTGACGTCACAATTCGTTTGAGCTCTTAGCTTTAAACTACTGTTGGTTGAAGTTGGCCCTGGAAAACCAAAATGAGCTCTGGCCACCTGGCTCGCGGTACTCTCCCTGTGAAGCAAGTGCCGGAGGGAAGAGGCGCAGCCAAGAGGCTCTCACTCACACTCTGTGGAGAATAGGCACCCGGGGGGCCTCCAGCGGCTGCGGCCAGGGTCGGTGAGCCCTTAGCCTGCTTGTCAGAGTTGGTCCCCAATTTTGACCTGTGAGAATGTGTGCGGACCCCCGGAAATACAAGCACTAAGTCTCAGAAGAGGAGATCGGAGAAAGCTCCGCATCCTGCAGAGCGAGATCCAGCAGGGAGAGCCGCCCTGGCGCCTTGCCCGGGCCTGCAGGAGCGTGGTGGCACCGGGCACTGTGCTCTCAGTGAGAAGTTGCACCTGGCGAGACTGCCCTTTTTGATTATCTTTTTCTGGGGAGCGTCTTGATGCCGTTGCTCTGATACCGCTTAGAGTGGTATCAGCTTACCTAATCGTATTTTAAAGAGTAGTCATTTAATTTGCCCCAGTAGATGTCATCAAAATTATTATTCTGTGCAACAGTTGCACTGGATTTTCAGCTTGGGTTATCTTTGCTTTGGGTCTTTCAAAACATTTACTTGTTGGGGATTTCGTTTCCCACCCCCGGAAGGACTTGCCGGCCTTCTTCTCCTCTTTTTATTTGCAACAAGTGCAGTTAGAGTTGGCTTAAAAAATTCTTCTCGTTTTATTCATCACCCAGCAGCCAGGAGACAAGCCTGGTTCTTTGCAGGCGTCCCTGGCCCTGGGAGGCCCCTTCCTAATTGCTTCTGATTGCTTCTCCCATGCCGTCCAGCTCCAGCAGTTTTGGTTTGACCTCTGGGTTTGAGTTGTTGGGGTTTCGGTTCCGAGGCTAATTGTGGGGAACCTGGTGGTGCCATAGTGGCTTTTCCTGACCTCGTTGTCACTTTCGCACACCCCTCCCATCCCCAGGCTGTACTCCAGGCTGGGTTTTTCGAGGTCCCTTGACGCCGCTGAGGTCACTCTCCCGCTGAGAGCTCACCGGTGCCCACCTCTGCTCCTCGCGGAAGCTGCCAGCCTGCGGAGTGCCGGCACAGGCCGCGTTAGGGGCGGCCCCGAGCCCCATTTCAAAGCAGAAGCCTTCGGGGTTTGGTGCACAGAGGTGGGTCCGACCAGAGGGGAAGAGCTGACCTCAGGTGCTTGCGCCCAGGAGCCATGTGTCCGGGCACTAGGGAGCCGCCTCCTTCCGGCGCTGGCAGCTGCCAGGCGAGCAGGCGTGGCAGGAGGGACTGTGGCTCGGCCCCAGCTCCTCCTCTGGAGCCGTGGCCCAGACCGGAAACAGGTGAGCGGCAGCTGGTGAGGCCCCCAGGTGGGGCAGCCAGCGGGGGCCCTGGGGCGGCGGGCAGCTCGGGCCTGCGGACAGCTGCTGGATGACACTGTTACGGGACAGCTCGGAGGACGCTAGCCAGAGACAGCGGCACGGAGGAGGGCTGGGGACAGGACTTAGGGTGCCAGAGTAGTGTTACCGGACCGTGGCGCCGAGCCACGTGCCGGCGTAAACAGGCCTGCTCGTTTCTGCTTAGCTGGCCGGGGTGGAAGTCTTTGGCATGTTATTGACTTATTAATGTGTTCTCTGTCCTCTCAGCTTCTTTCGTCTCCTTTTCTTAGGATGGGAAGAAAACATTTTTGCTTAACAGAAATGGCCTGACTCCTTTTTTTTTTTTTTTTTTTTTTTTCATAAGAGAGAGAGAAAAAAATATAGGCCTATTTGCATGTTTGCCCACGTGGCTGACTCTTAGATGTCCCTTGTGTTGTAGTTACCACTTAGAGAGAAAGAAGCCTGCCCCCTTAGCTGACCCCGAACATTGCCACTTTTGGAGGTCAGTAAGAGATGGATATAGCAATGCACGTGGACCAGGCTAATCACATCTAACTCTCTGCTCGGTCTTGGTTTGGCAGTCCTGTGTTTATGATGCGGAGACGCCTTTTCTGATGGCCCCTGATGAAGTTCAACAGAATAGGTTTCCTTGGGTTCCAGATGAGAGGCGGCTCGAACCCTAGCACCGTGCTTGAAGACCTGGCTTTGGCGTGCCCTGTGGGCTTTGAGGCTCACATTCTAACACAGTGCTTGAGGACCTGGCTTTGGCGTGCCCTGTGGGCTTTGGCGTGCCCTGTGGGCTTTGATTCTACTGCCCGTGTTGTGGTTGTCTCTGTGAGCCCTCACAGCTGTGAGGTTTGCTTTGGGGCTCTTACTTTTGCTGGTGGGCATGTACAGGATTTGCCACCAGTAGCCTCTTGTACAAACGCCTAGGTTGAAGTTGAAAGAAAAATTAATGAATTAATGACTGATTTTCTTCTCTTTTTGGATTGGAGCTTGGTCTCCTACCGTTTTGTGTGTCTCGTGTGTATTCTGGTGAGTATGTACATATCACTTATGATTTCCTACTTTAGTCATTTTCTAGTGTACAATTCAGTGGTGATTAATTATACACGTGTTGCTATGCAGTAATAGCTGTTTCTCAAACTTTTTAATTAATCCCAACAAACGCTTTGAGCCCACTGAGCAGTACCTCATGCAATTTGTTTTTAAGCTACGTTCCTCTTGGATACCTTTCCTGTGTGGCCCCAAAGAGTAGCAGCACATTAGGAATCCCAGGCTCTGCCTTTCCTTACGGAGTGGACAACAACGGGAAGAACTTCAGACCCTGCCCTGAGCTCTTCCCTGGAGAATGCAGTGTCCAGCCCCACGTAGGTCTCCTGAGCCCTGCAGACCGCTCAGCTCTGGCCGTGAGCGCTCTGGGCTGGGGTCTCCGTCTGGGGGTGTGGGTGGGTGAAGGGCCCTTCTCCACAGAGAGCAGGCGCACAGCCGTCTGAATAGCCGGGTGGAAAGGGCGTGCTGGTGACAAGTGACAGACACTTTTTCAAGAATCGGCTGTGTTGCCTCTGCGCAAGCCTGTGCAGGGCTCCATCTGCTGTTCTTGGCTCTGCTGCCATTCAGGCTGCGCAGCCGTGCTGCGGACAGCCCCGAGCGGAGGCCCTGTGGATGCCTCGTGCTTTCCTCACACTTGGCTGCTTTTGTGTCTTGGAAATACCCATGGCCGAGGTGGACGTTCAGCTCCAGCCCGAGGGGCTTCCCTGGAGCAGTGGCCTCCGCCGCCGGGACTTCGGGGACTCTTGTAAGGCAGAGAAGCTTGCCTGGTCTGGTTCTGAGTAAAATATTTTTGTGCTCTGAAAACCATGTGGTTCTGACTCTACACCTCTTCCAGGAATTTGGTTTGGCCTCTTGTAGCCGAAAGAGGGAGAATCAAATGTTTTCTATTAATTTTCACTCTGGGATTAAAGAAAAAATAAAGCTGCTTTGCTTGTTTATTAGTCTACTTAGCTCAGAGAAAATGCACATTTACAAGTCTGCACAGCTCTCTGGGGAAAAGGTTGCATACTTGGGGGGTGGCCGAATAGGCCCCACCTCAGTCCCTAGCGACTCTAGGAGTGCTACTGTTCGTACGGGAATGAGTGTGTCTCGCTGCTGCATTCTGGGCTGAACATCCTGGTACACATTTCTGAGAGAGACTGCCCCCTGTGGGTGAACCCTGCCTTGGCGTTTTGTTGCCTATTTATGTCCACCTTCTCTCCACAGTACAGTGAGGGCAGTTCCCCGGGAGGTCAGCATAGACCCCAGCCCTTGAGTTTGACTCGGTTCTCATCCAGCTCTGTCTGCAACCAGATTCGAGCATGGGAACTGAGGTGCCACCAATCTTCAGAAGCCTGGCGGAGGCCGGAAGTCACTGTCAGTGACAAACACTCTCAGCTGAGTTTGTCTTCTGAGGAATGTGAGCTTCGTGAGAGCGTGGAGACCTGAGCTTGCCAAGAGGCGCTGCCGCTGTTCAGTTATTCGGCATTTTCCAGCAGTGTGAAAAATCGTTTGGCACGGCCTCGCTGGGCTCTAGGGATAGATTCCCTGCTCCTTTAAGCCAGTCCAGGTTAAGTGGATTAGAATCCAGTTTAATTCTGATTTTTTTTCTTATGGAACACAGCTTTGGCCTTCAGCCCCTTGGGGCTAAGCAGCTGGGTTCCCCCGCCCAGCCTCCCCAGGGCGTGAGGACGGTTGGAGCTCTGTGAGCGGTGGTTCCTAACCCCAGGAAGGCTCAGTGCGTGTGCCAAGCACACAACATGAAAGCCAGATCAGATGGCCTCTGCCCTGGGTCGTGACCTCCTTGGCTTCCTGTCGTCCTCTGGATCCCCTTGTTGATTTTATCCATAGTGGATGTCTCTAGACTTCAGCATTCTTTCCCCCGTGCTCCCTGTGTACCCCTCTTCTTCCCAGCCCATTGGATTGATCTGTTTTCCCAGACTCCTGCATGCCTCTGGCCTGCCCAAGCCTCTCACCCTTGGCTCAGCACCGCATTCAAGCCCAGGCTCTGAGTAACTCAGCCGCCCCGTCCTGGGTGAGCCTTCGAGGGCTCTAGGTGTTTCCCTAAAAGCAGGACTCCCAGTCTTGCAGCGCCAGTGTCCTGGTGCCAAGAGAAGGGCTGGTGTCGGGTGTCACAGGCCTTTCAGTTTGGGGGTAGGATCAGCCAGTGAAATTGGTCAATGGCGAGTACGGTCTAGCATTTTTGGTATCTATGAATACTGAAAATGATCAGCTAATTAATGCTAGGTGCAAAGCTTGGACCAGGGTATAATTAGGACCAGAAGAGAGAAAATAGAAAGTGGGTTAAACCATACTCAGACCTCTTCCTTTAAATGCCTGAGGAATGTCCTGTGTTACAAATGCCATTTTGTGAGAAATGTATATGATGACCTTGGGAAACCAAGGACTCCGAAGTTTGCTCTGGGAATTAGAGCAGCATGTAACGTCGGGTGGTGGAACTTCGGTAGAAGAAGCCAAGGTGCTTGGTGAAATGCAGACGGTTCTCTGTGAAGGAGCTGTATTCCATTCTGAGACTTTGTTTCTAGACCTGCCACTTAGAACAAGTTTTTCCAAAGACTTGGTAGGATCCACGGCAAATTCCCCGGCCTGGCTACCAAGACCCATGCATGGTGCCCGGCCACACAGAGGGGCGGCTGGCAGCTTCCGGCGTCCAGTTCTCTCACTGTGTTCTCAGGGCTCCGTCCACGATGTCACAGTGGTGATGTGGGGGCGTCCTGTGCTTCCCGTGAGCTCCTCCCTGGGGAGCAGCCGGTGCTAAGCCAAGCCTTACTCTCTCTTGGTGAAGGTGCGGCGTCACCTGCTGGCGTTTCAGGTGCGCGAGCAGAGCGCCCTGCTAAGTGCCCGGTGATCGCATTCTCCCAGCACCGCAGTGGTGTGTCCGTCTCTTCATTCTGTTTAATTCTCGTGGCTGCCCTGAGAGGAGGCCTCTGGGCAGCCACGCTTGAATGATGTGGAGACAGATCGTCACGGTGACCTTAGGTCCAGGGGTCCACACTTGCCAGGGACTGGTGACAGAGCCTTGGCTCCCGGGGTCACTGTGTTTCCACTGTACTGCATTAGTTCCTGCAGAGGGAGGGGAAAGGGGCCAGGTGACCCCAGCGACGGGGGGCGTTGGCTGCTTGTGCTCTCTGCCCTGTCCGTATTTTTCTTTTCCTTTCTTTTTTGTTTCTCCCCCTCTGTGGGCCTGGGGACTCACTGTACTCGCTCTCCTTCTTGTCACGACATTTCTGCTTTGGCTTGCTGTTGCTCTTCGGCTTGGCAGCCTCTCCTGTCATTTCCTCTGTTCCCTTGACTTTGCGGTGGCTTTTTTTCTTGGCCTTGTTTTATTGCCCTGGGGAAAGGAAGGGTCACGTTGTTCCTCGCAGGGACTTCAAGTCTTGTGTTCGTGGTTCTGCTTCTGTGCCACGCTCTCGGCACAGGGGTCTGCAGCTCTGGCTGTCTGGTCTAAGTTACAGCAGAGCGTTTACCAGGAGCCTTGGTCCTGCCCGGGACAACGAGGTCAGAGTCTCGGGTGCCACTCGCTGCGGTATACTTTTGAGATGCTTCTTCCGTGCTGTGTCATGAGGAGCCATGTCCAGAATTATTTCGTAGACTGAGTAATACAGTCTCAAATAGCAGCTGAAAATTGAAAATGTGGCTCTCACAGCCATTGCAGTACATTGAGCTTCATAGAGACAGCCCTGGGGCAAGTGAGAGCCGGGCGGGCACCGGGCAACTCTGTACCTCACTGAGGAAAACAAGTAAACATGGGCGAAGAAGGTCCTAGGCAGCCGAGAGGCACGATGTCCTCAGATGCATTCTTTGTGCAAGCCTGCCGAGAGGAGCACAAGAGGAAGCACTCAGATGCTTCCGTTAGCTCCTCAGAATTTTCCAAGAAGTGCTCAGAGAGGGGGAAGACTATGTCTGCTACAAGCAAAAGGAAAATTTGAGGACATGCCAAAGGAAGACAAGGAGGGCCAGCCAAATAGCTCAGCAGATTAAAGCGCCTGCTTGCTGGCTCAGGGGCCAAGAGTTCAATCCCCGGGCCTGCTGTGCCAGCCCCACCCCCAAGGCAATGGAGACTGAGTGTGGTAGCTGGCCTGTAATCCAGCGCTTGGGAGGCTGAAAACAGGTGAGACCCTGAGCACCCTGTAGACCCTTCCCTTAAAAAAAAAAAAAGGCAGACAAGGCTCATTATGAAAGAGAAATGAAAACTTACATTCTTCCTAAAGGAAAAACAAAGAAGAAGTTCAAGGATCCCAATGCACCCAAGAGGCCTCCTTCGACCTTCTTGTTCTGTTCTGAGTATCGCCCAAAACTCAAAGGAGAACACCCTGGCCTCTCTGTTGGTAGTGTCGCAAAGAAATTTGGAGAAATGTGGATGATACTGCAGCAGATGACAAGCAGCCATATGAGAAGAGGGCTGCTAAGCTGAGGGAAAAGTATGAAAAGGACATCGCTGCCTACCGGGCTAAAGGAAAACCTGATTGTCTTAGTTACTTTTACCCGTTGCTGGGACAAATACCCGACACTCAAAATAAAGGAAGGAAAGGTTTATTCAGCTCACAGTTGCTGGAGGTTTCAGTCCATATTCAGCTGGCCCAAGCCCGAGTGGAACAGGGCAGAGGGCATCCAGTTTGTGGCAGTGGAAGAGCAACAATCGCGACAGAGGCAACCAACAAACCAGGGTGCAGAGAGCAACAACCAACATCTGTCTCTCTTTATATTGCATTCAGGCTCTCTGCCTCAGCCTATCCACCTTAGGCCATACCAGTAATCCCAGCCGTACTCAGACCGATAACCCCCTCAGTACTAAAACATGTAATCCCAGTGAATCAAGAGTCAAGTAAACCAGCAGTACTCTGACCCATAGTCCCATCAGTACTACAACACATAATCCCAGTGGATCATGACTCAAATCTCAAACTCTAGAAGTCCCCGCCCCATGATTGCATGAGGCTTTGTGAGGGACAACTGGACATAAACCATAGCACTGATGCAGCAAAGAAAGGAGTCGTCAAGGCTGAAAAAAGCAAGGAAAAGAAGGAAGAGGAGGAGGAGGAAGATGAGGAAGAAGAGGATAAGGAAGATGAAGAAGAGGATGATGATAAGTTCATTCTAGTTATTTTTCTTGCCTATAAAGCATTTAGTCCCCCTGTACACAACTCACTCCTTTTGAAGAAAAAAAAATTGAAATGTAAGGCTAAGATTTGTTTTTAAACGCACAATATCTTTTTTTTTCTTTTTTTATATAGTTAACATATTGCTGAAAGTGTCTTTAGATAGCCCTTTCCTGGTGTTTTCAGTAGCCATTGACCTTGCTTGGTACAGTGTGGGGATTGTAAATTGTCCTAGAAATTTAAAGCAGGTTCTTGTTGGTGCACAGCACAAATTAATTATATATGGGGACAGTAGTTTTTCATGTTGAGTTGTCTCTGATTCAGCTTATACGAGATAATTGTTGTTCTGTTAATTGAATGTCACTCTGTAATTTCAAAAAAAAAAGTTGCAACTGTGGGTATTCTGAATGCTTCTAAGTAAATATGATTTTTTTTTTTTTATTTAAAAAAGGAAAGTGTGTAGTTTGTGCAGGCTGAGCTTAGAGGGCACCAGTGTTGTTCTGGTGTCTGGAGCTGAGTTTTCCTAGGTAGCTCTTTTAAAAGGTCTTGTGACATGTCTTCTGCGCCCTTAAAACTTTTGTAAATACAGCTTCCGCTGCTTATCTGTCTTTCTACTCACCCATTCAACTCATCAGCGTTTCATCTACCTGCATGCCCATCCATCTACCTACCCAACCTGTCTATCCGCCTACCCATCCATCCATCCATCCATCCATCCATCCATCCATCCCTCCCTCCACCCACCCACCGATCCACCAACCTATTTATCCATCCATCCATCCATCCATCCACCCACTCACCCATCTCTTCACCCTTGCATCCCTCTGCCCACCCATACATCCATGTATCTGTCCCTCCACATACTCATAGACCATCACTAGGCCCTTGCATTAAGAGCCTCTGGCTTTCCTTCATTCACTCTTCGGCACCCCTGCCTGCTCTGGATCTTTCCATCTCCCCACTTTGTCTCTGCCCTCTGTTAGATGGGACATTTGGGCTGACATGCCACAAACGCAAATGTGTTTCTCCCCATGCGGCTCTGTGTTCAGCAGCTTCATAATCTTTAGGGTCCTTATTGACGGTACAGGTTCTGTGGTCCTACTCCAGATGCCCCAAGCCCAGTCCCCAGTGTATGTGGCACTGGGCCCTGCATGGATAAAGCCACTGGAGGGTTGTCTTCACCTGGAGAACCACCACATCTGGGTTCTTACCTGGGAGACACTGGAGGGTGGGTCGTCCTCCTCTTCTCCCCACTCATCCTGTTAACTGGCGCAGACCTTAGAGGAGAAGGTTGGTTCTTTCAGTTCCTTCTCTGCTGTAACCTTTTCTCTCTGTGCCTGAGACAGCTCACTTCAGGGCTCTTCTGCCATCTTCTAAGTTAACGCGAGCCTCTTTCTAAATTTTACTCAAGAACACCCAGTGCTTCTTATTTGCCTTTCAGCTCAGCTTTCCCAAATCCCTTCTGTGCCCAGCCAAGCTCTCCTCATGGAGTTCTCAGCAGAGGTCTTAACTGAGGTCAGTCAATTATGTGGATACTTCTGAGGAAAACTTTTACATAGTTCCATCTCAAAGGCCTGGAAGGAAAGACCAGGCCTTGGTGAGGTGGGACAGTGCCCAGGAGAGACCTCTGAGGCGACGTCGGCCTTGCCACAGTCTGTTAAAACCCTAACCCCAAGGTGATGGTGATGGTGATGGTGATGGTGGGGTGGATTCCTGGATGACCCTTCATGAACAGGGAGGTCTGTGTGACCTCTGCGCCCCTCCCGCCATGTGAGGACACCATGAGAAGGCACCAACCACAAAGCAGCAAACAGCTCTCACCAGACTCGACTCTGCTACCATCTTCATCTTATGAGCTTCCAGAGCTGTGAGACATAAATCTCTGTTGTTTCTGAGCTTCCTGGCCATGACTGTTTGCTCTGGCAGCCTGCAGGCCCAAGGTGCCCTGTGTTCTCTGCTCAGATTCAGGGTCCAATCATGTCCTCAGGACAGACCCTGCTGCAGGATGCACCAGGTGCAGGGTCTGCATGGTTGGTCCATCTTGGCACCAGCAACAGTAGAAAGCAGAGAGCACTTAGGTCAGTACGCGCCTACCTGGTAACTTCTCCTTAGCATCGTGTTGCTTAGGGTGGCTGGAAAAGGGTGGCTCCCCAGCTTTGACTGCAAACCGCCTGCCTGTGCTGCCCCTTGAAGGCAGCGGGCCTCTAGGAGCTCACACCCCAAGTTAGTGCTAAGGGGCTGCACCCGCCAAGGCCCGAGACGCTTCACGCGTTGCTCTGAGTAGCTCGTCTGAGCTGTCTGTGTAGCCAAACGCAAATTAAACCTTGCATTTCAAGCCAAGTGACACTGAGCTTTCGTCACCAGCAGCTGTCTGAGCAGAGGCGACACGCATCGTGGAGAGAGCAGAGCTCAGCTCCGTGATGTCTGTGTAGCTACGCCCAGCTTGACAGAACAGGAGCCGCAAGCTGCAGCCTGTCTTTGTGCGACTCTTGAGCTCAGGCAACTCCTTACATTTCTGAAAGCTTGAAGAAAATCAGGACTATTCTTTGACACATGATACGATAGGAGGTTCCAGTTTAACAGAGTTCTGCTGGAACCGCTCTGCTCCTTGGCCTGCTGTCTGTGGGGACAGCGGACACAGTGTCCTGGGCCTACCATCTGCGTAGCAGTGGCATCTCTCAGAAGTCACAGAGCCCAAAGGACCGCCCTGGCCGTGGCCTCCGTGGGTTGCCAGCCCTGGCCTTCTTTCCCACAGTGGCTATATATGTGGCATTGTGATGCGTGGGCCCGTCAGACGTGCCCTGTCCTGGCCGGGCACTTGAGGAGCAAGGAGATGAGATTCCTGGCTCAGCCTCCTTGGGCCTGAGCTCAGGGCTGTCAGCCTCCCGCACCCCAGCCACCGAGCCTGAGCAGTGAGCCCTGGGCACTTCTAGATCCATTCATTTCGGCCCCTGGCTGTGCTGTCCCCAGGAGGAAAGGTGGCCTGAGCTGAAGCTGTCTTGTGCTTCTGAGGGGAGTGGCTCTCAAAACTCCGTCTGCCGGGGGAACCCCTTGCAGGCTTGTTGAAACCACTGAAGAGTTTCTGATCAGTTCTTAGCTGAATCCAAAAATTGGCAGTTCTTTATTTGTTTATTTTTTGGGGGGTATATGTTTGTGATGCATAATAATTATACTCGTCTGGGGAACTAGAATGTATATGTGCCCCATCTTGGCCACTTCTGCCGCCTTCTCCCCTCCCCTTCCAGCTCCTCAAACTCTCCCTCCTTATTTGGAACAGTCTCGCTTTTCTTCTACTTTATTTATATTTTGAGGTTTTCATAAGAAACATCGGTCCTGGGGAGATAGCTCAGTAGAATAAGCGCTTTTCTGGCAAGCTCAAGGCACTTAGTTCAGTCCCCTGGTTCTGCAAAAAAAAAGGGGG